>JAPYYS010000308.1:0-69592 GCA_030522525.1 Campopleginae sp. 14b
GGGGGGGGGGGGGGGGTGGGGGGGGGGGGGGGGGGGGGGGGGGGGGGGGGGGGGGGGGGGGGGGGGGGGGGGGGGGGGGGGGGGGGGGGGGGGGGGGGGCTGTAAGAGGGGGATTTGAGGATTGTGCGTTGTGGTGGTTGTCTGAGGACAGGGCGGTCACGATCTCGGATGGGCACCGCCCGGCATTCTCCATAGTCGCAGGAGCTCCCGCGAGTGCACAGCACGAGTCTGCTGCGAGATACAGAGCATATCTTATTTTTCTATCCCGAGTGCGAGAGCATCCGCGAGATAACTATGACGGGGGGGGGGGGCACAAAAGAGAGGGGGTGGCAGAGTCCTTATAAGGGTTGGAATTTTTCGGACGCACGTACGACTCGTCAGCATTACGAACACACAGTTTTCCATTCTCTTTCCCTATCCCCTCGCCCGACTCTGTACAGCGAGACCACATCGGAGGACACTCGAGCTTTGGACAAAAGTCTCGTGCACTAGAGTATCCTTGGGAACAACGCCGCTCTGGAATATCGTACAGAGAGAAGCTATAGAGCTCGATTTTCTCCTCCATCTTCCTTTCTTCTACTCCCTCACTCCCGCAAACACCTCCTTCCTCCTTCTCTCTCTCTCTCTCTCTCTCTCTTTCTCGGTTGGCCCCGCAAAAAGTGCGCACTACGCCCCATTAACATTGCCGGGCAGTCATTATAATGTACCGGGTAATAGGCCATTATGCGGTAGTGCATAAACTTTCGATATCATCGTCCTCTCCCAGCACCGGGCCAACTCTCCGGTATACGTATTACCGGTATATAGCTTCACGTACCTTATGCCTACTATCCCGTGTAATGTATAGAGCGTTGAGTTACCACGGTATACTGTATGCATGACCGTTTCGAGAGTGGTGTAGTAGCCCCGTCGTCGAGGCAAAGGTGCCCGCGAGGAAGCCCAACCGACGACATTCCCCCAGACAGCTAAGACAGATCCCCAGAGCCCGAAGGGTTTAACACACTCATCGCACTACCAAGGGGTAGCAAAGGCCAGGGTTACGATTTACACTGTGCTTCGTGTTCTCTCTCTCTCTCTCTCTCTCTCTCTCTCTCGCTTTTCGATTTGTGTGAAAACACACACGAGAGACTGGAATGACGTAAAGCTAAAGAAATTACAACAACAACAAAAACTTACTGGACGATCTAGCTTATGAGATTGCAATACTTATCCGTTTCGAAGCCTCGCTTATGCAGAAAAGCATTTAATCCATCCGATGGCGATGTTCCAGCCTGCGAAGGATCGTATGATTTACTGTAATCAATTTTATCTTTCCAAGAGCATTGGAAATTATGAACACGCGGTTCTCCATCCTCTCATGTTGCTTCGTACACTTAGCTGCATCCTGAAAATCATGTGTATACATTAGTGGTGTTACCAGACGACCTTGAACACCATTCTCAGGGCTACTGCGAACGTTCCAACGAAGCTAAACTGACGTCGATATTGAGATAAATAAAATGGCTTTGTCGCGGTTGACCGATCACCGGATCAACCACTACTGCAGAATATATACTCAAAAAATACGGACTATCGATCGATTTATTGCCGATCGTCTTTTCCGTTATTAACAGCATCAAGTACACTGAAAAAAAAACCATTTATTTATATGGACCAGGATTTGTTAACTGCTAACAAATGTAAAGTTGGATACGACGAAATAAATGTTTTCCAGCAGTTAACGAATCATTTGTTTGAGCCTCTCGCGATTCTTTGAAATAAACATTTTTAAATAGTTAATAAATGAATCATTTGGTAAAACGTAACCTTTCTTGATAGCAAATGAATTTCATTACCATAAACATCTACTGAGTTGAGAAAAATAAAAGCGATCGAAAAAATGATTATCTTGAAGGAAATGCTATGCTTATGAAATTTGATCGTGATACCAAAGATATTTTTTGATCATTAACAAATTTTGTAAAAGTTAATGAATGTTTGTGTAAAAGTACCAACTGAATATATTTTTTTTTTCCGAATGGAGTGTTTTCTCAGTGAAAACATGAGAAACTGACTAAACTTGAGAGGGTAATGCGATATATATCGTCGCAGACTCAAATGACATTCGGTAATCCTTTACTGAGTATAAAGTTGCATGGGGCTTGTACATGCCCACAGATGCCTCGGAAGATTTATTTATTCTTAATAAACAGCCAAAGCGAGGAAGGTAAGGGATCGAAATCTTAAGATTGTGCAGGCTCCTTGTCCAGTCTGCTGTATCGAAGAGCCAGTTTACGACTTGTTTATGCTGATTCGCTTCATTGCGTTATGCTAATCGATTTCTACACCTGTCGTGTCGCTTTGCGATATACTCTCATGCCACTCGCAGCGATTCTCTGGACCCGTTAAGATGCTGCGTCTGCCGGAGTCCCGTAAAGTCTCCGATGCTATCGGACTATTCTGTCATCGACTGGCCGCGTCGATTCCATTGAATTTCTATTGACGCCATGGGATGCAACACGAGGTCCTTTTTATTTTCCAATCCATGAGATCCCTCGAGATTTATAAAAAAGTTGGACATTCCTCGAGCGAACTCTAATCGCTTGAGAATTAGGTGCGGTGGGGAGGAATTCAAGTTCGGATGAATAAAGTGTCAAACTAATTTTTATCAGTCATCTTGTCAAAAAGGTGCCGTTGCCCGAGTCAGAGGAGATTGTGTTACCGGAAGCAGTTCGTTTCATGCGTTGGCTACGCTCTTTCCTTTTCCACCGAGAGCGAGCAGCGTATTCAATGTGCCAGGGAAAGGATCGAACGACAGCTCGATTTAATTAGACTCTAGGCAGCCACCGCGGCTCTCGATTCGCCTCTACAGAATCCGATCGGATTACAGGAAGGGCATCTTTGGGCAGCTCGCACAGTAACGACGACCGTCCGCCCGGTGACACGAGCTCGCCGCCGATGAGGTATGAGCAAAAATCGCGGTCACGACATAGCACTATCGACCATTTCATGTTACCTCGTCGAAACCCCAACCGCTCGCCCAAAAATCGTCCGATCGATCCACCACCGCCAACTCGACTCGATCGTTGAATTAAATTATGCTCCACCGTTCGGAACAGGTCATCAGAGATTCAGCGTCCTCGAACTGACCGTGTCAATAGAAAATCATTCGAGATCCAATCGAAACACGATTTCCGGCCAGGAGCTTGAAGCCTCATGACCGTTCAAGGCGGATGGAACTTTGAACTAATAAAAAGGAGCCATTTAATATTCCATGGCAATTTTAAAAGAGGCTTGGCCAGCTGCTGCGACGAATTGAGGAGGTTGGCTACATACGACGATATGATAAGAATTCAATCAAATTTGGTAATAATATTTTTTAGCATCAAATAAAATGACACAAATTTTTTTCCATTTTTCGTCTACATAGTTGTCGAGAAATTTCAGTTTTCAATATGCAAAAGATATACCTATATATATCTGAATCCTATGCTTACGCAGGTAAACTCTAATGCTCAATTACTCGAAATGTACGCAGAAAAAAAAATCTTAAATAATTTGTATATTCATATTTAACACTAAAGAGTATGCTCATCAAATTTCATCAAATTCTAATAATTTCGAATTTTTCTATGCTTTTAACATCGCAACATTATTGTGTGTAGCCAACCTCCTTAATTATCCAAGTCAAAAATACCAAAACACGTATTTATGTTTACAATTCAACAGTCCAGGCTGCCATTGTTCCAAGTTGAACGACTTCATCGGATACTGTAGCAGCGTGGCATTGATCAGGTTGACTTGGTACTGACTCGATTCTATACGAGCCTAAGCAACGTGCCGAGGAAGACAAGCGCTAAAAGCTTCGCCAAAACACTCTCCCACCATTTTTTTTCATTCTTTTTATTTTTTCTCAAGAATTCTTTCTCGGTAACCGGGTAATGATCCCTCCGTGGGTCATCAACGGTCGTACGTGCGTAAGAGAGCAAGCCAGGGGGGATTGAGCAGGCAAGAGAAGCAAACAAGTGGATGAAAGTGTGCGAGTAAGGAAAAGGAGACGGTTGTAACAAGACGGTAGATCGGTAGCACGCAGTGCATTATATGCAGAGCAGGATGCACCATAGCGCGCATTCACTGCGGAGGATCGCGCAAAAGTTGCACGATTCTCTGTCTCTCTTGATCCTTTGGAATTGAGAGGAGAATAAGAGCGCTCTAATAATGGGAAGACAGAGAGAAGGAACGAGGGGATGGGGAGAGAATGAAAATGCAAAAAAGAGAGAGACCCAAGGAGTGGGAAGACAGTGCATCAGGAATGGAGCCAGCGAGCAAGAGAAAGAAAGAACGTGCGGGATAACAAGAGAGTAAAAAAGGAGCGAGGATATACTCTGGAGGAAAAGGAGCAGAGAGATGGATAGAGGGACGAGGAGAAAGCATGCAGTAGCCACTGGGCAGTCTCCTCGTGCTCCTCGCACTCAGGATTTATATCACAGCTGTATCTGTCGCGACAGGAACCTGCGAATACACACACACACACATATACGAGGGTACACCTGACTTATGCAAAACAAGCTCGCGTCCCGTTCTCTCCACTGCCCAAATAAATGTCACTGAGAAACAAAAACGCTCTTCTGTCTCGAAGCCTTTGCTCCTTCTCTTTCTTTTAGGTCGATCGACCATACCCCACTGGTATGTTACCATCGCCATCGTAGGTCAACCCTCCTATACCCAAGACAACCCTACTCAAGCCCCATCCGATCATCGCTACTTACTGCACCACCTACTCCTTCCATTTAAGCCTCTCTCAACAGAACACCATAGATCGATTTTATCTTCTCCTTTCGGCTTCATCCTCTCCCAATCATATGCCATTTTCTTCCATAAATTCCTTCCTACTCGACTAGGCTCTCTGGCCTTTCGGACACTCGATCAAGGCTCTCGTAAATTATCCCACATGAAAATATAGGTTACCGGAAAATACTTATTCGATTCATGTAAAAATATATTTTAATGATATTTTTAATGCATATTATATGTCCTGAATGCATTTTGGATGCATCCAAAATATATATATCACATAAGATTTCATTATAAATATAAAATTTATTTTAAAATATTTATTTCGTCGTATCCAACTTTGCATTTGTTAGCAGTTAACAAATCCCGGTACATATAAATAAATCGTTTTTTCAGTCCGTCTGCTCGGAGGCCTCGGGAAAAATGGATTCGAGGGCCGTATTCAAGGCAATTTTTAGTCCAACCCTCATAAGCATCGATGTTCCGAGGAGCATTATTGTAGACATTCCGGAAACAAAGCATATTTCAGTGACGTAATCGGCGGGGAAGCACGAGCGTAGATTCGTGCGGACTGCTCCTCACACGTAAGTAGACTGCTACGGGCGAGCAGTGAAAGCAGCAGCAGCAGGAGAGGTAACGAGAGAATCGAGATAAAGAGAATGATAGAAGCTGTTTGGGAGGGATTGAGCGGAAAGAGAAAGAAAAGAGGGAATGAGCGGTGTGCAGTGGTGGTTGGATTTATTCCGGCGGTGACAAAGCACCTGCTGTCGGAGCGTGGTGCTCTGCTGCTTCGCGCGCCTCCTTCCCTTGGCTTCTTTCTCTCGCCCTGCCCACTCTGTAGCTCGTTCGTCTCTGTATTGCGAATAGTGTGGTCAGTGCCTCGGAGTGGGTTTCTTCGCTACGATGTAGGCTCCCGATTCGCTTCTCATCTCCTTCTTCTGCTCTTTCGATATGGTCGCTCTTAGCCCATTGTTTCTGGTTGCTCCTGTTCATCGGCCACGTTCTTGTTATTCCTCTTGTTTCTTTGGGATCCTTAAGAAGGCCCTTCGTCTTGGCGGTGCTTGGGGGCGAACCAACAGCAGCGCGACATTCATCGGCTCTCCCGGATCATTGCTGGCCCCCTTGAATCCGAAAAGAACCTCCAGAACAATGTTGTTTATTTTTTCTTTTATGTTTTACGTCCGTACCCGCACGGTTACTGAAAATATTGGCCGAGCTCGCACAATTTATAGAGGTACCTTTGCCAAGAACCGAATGAGACGTGAAATTGATAGATAGTCCGACAAATGATTTGTGCCCAACCGACCAAATTCCTAAACAGTCGATAAGTCACCTTCTATACGTCACACGCAGCGCCATCTCTCTCAAATCCAACCAAACTCCTCTGACGCTTGATCCAACATTTTCCATTATCCTGCTGCGCCGATATATCTTTTTCTTCCTGCTCCGAGATCCACCGGTAATCGGCCTTCCCTCCGTCCCACTTTTTACACACTTCACACTTTTATTTATTATTTTATTTCAACCGATTAACAACCATTCGACCACATTCTCCATTTATTACCGTTTCTCCTCATCTCTCTCGCTCTTCTCATTCATTTTTATCCACTCAATTCATTCCTGTCTCGATCCCAACCGGTCCATACCAGTTATAACATTATACATCCAACTTTTTTTTCACCCTAACCTTTAGACATGTTTCCATACGCTCCCAATACCGCAGCGCACGCTACATTCTCTTTTTTTCGCCCATACCCAACAGGATCACTTGAAAATCTTTCCAGATCGAGATAAAATGGTCCTGGACCATTTTTGCCCCCACAAAATCGTCACTATAATTACACTAATTACAATTATCCACCTCGATCCGATCGTCTTCTCTACAAATTATCATTTTGTCAAGGAAAAACTTTTTTTTTCCTGCTCCACGACGAATTATAGCGAAATAGTGAGTCCGGGAAAATAATTCAGTCCGCAGCGACTTTTTCGAGAGACGCATCTCTCTGGTCGCGAATGCATTAGCTCGTGAACTTGGGTCGCATTTCCTCTTGGACTGAGTGATCATAATAAGAGTGTATCTGATACTGAAAACGAGTACAGGCTCCTCATACGCCAATATCCGTATCTTATACACGGCTGAAGCTCCCTGAAGAGCTATATGCTTATGGCTGGAGTGGAAGAAGTAAAAGGCATGTAAAGGGTAAAAGGGCTCACGCGGCGCACGACGCCGGGGACCGCGAGCTCTTCGTAGTCTCCAAGAGTGCATCCGCTCAACTCTTGATGAAGATAACGCCAAGCTTCTTTGAATAACGACTCGGTCCTCGGCAATAATAAATTCCAGCAAACATTCATTTTCGTATACGCAAGTTTATGTCGTCCTTAGCCGAACTAAGCGCCTCTCAACCAACGTCATTTAGTATCTCGTTGATGGCCCTAATAGTCGGACTTGGTGCGACGACGTTACTCGATGCACCCTCGACACTTTTCGCGTTCTTCAATTTACGTCCCGACCTCACCAGATCTTTAATTTTTTTCCCTTTTACACTATTCAAGGCCGTTAGTTCAAGGCTAGCGATGCATCCTCTTCTCCTTTTTCTTATGCCTTTTCATTCTTCCAACAAACTTCGGGCATATTCGTTTTCTACAAAAATTCTACGACGTGCCTCCCAAGATTTCTTACACTGAGGGGAGTATTTATTTATATGTACCAGGATTCGTTAACGAATCATTTATTTGAGCCTCTGGCGATTGTCTGAAATAAATATTTGTTAATAGTTAATAAATGAATCATTTGATAAAACGTAAGCTTTCTTGAGAGCAAATGAATTTGATGAAACATCTACCGGGTTGAGGCAAATAAAAGCGATCGAACAAATCGAATTGATTTGGTTTATTTGTATGTAACGTAAATGCTCGATGTTGTTTCCATTTCTCTTGAAAACCGCGAAGAAGAGCATAGAGCTCGGGGTGAGGAGCGGGATCGAGAGCGAGCGATGTAAGGTCGGTGCGCTCTTGTAAGATCGTAAAAAGCGTCGGAGCGACCGGGACCGCGTGCACCTCCTCCTTCTCATCGCTTCTGTTGAGGCAAAGGTTTCGCTTTAATTGGAATGCATAGGGCGCGGTATCGAGAGCGTCGTATCGGTTTGCCTTTTCCATGGAATCGTGAATCGCTTCCTCGGCTGAGTTTTGCACGTGGAGAGGCGGCTCTGGAGCGCATAAGCTTTCCGCGATAATCTACCAAACCTAACTATCAATTGCCGTTCAACGATATACACCGATAAATACCATACCTCAACGATTATGCACGCAGTTGTAAAACGGTGCAACGATCAAACGAGTGCATTCGCTGCATAACGTTCTTTACGAAAACCTCTGTCGGTATATCAAACGTCAAAGATGTTGTGCGAGAGCCAAACAAAAAAGATGCTCTATCGATATGTTCAGTCCCATCGTCTTTATTCATCGCGATCTCCGTGCAATTATACAACTTCCTTTTTTTCGTCTTTATTTCCATATTTGAGATTACAGCCATGCATTGTTGTCTCTGATGACTAATTAACTAATTTTTTTATTGATTATTTCATTATTTTATGCGTCACTTAGTTATTTAATGAATTATTCAATTATTTTATGAATCATTTATTTATTTCATGAATTATTACATTATTTAATGAAGAATTTAAATATTTCATTAATTATTTAATAATTTTATTGATTATTTTATTATTCAATTAATTTACTTAGTTTTTTAATTACTTTTTTTTATTTTTCTCGTTTCGATTCTATTTGGAAAAGTAGTGGACCGAGGAATCACAATTTCCTTGTAATTTGTTGTGGAAACTATTTCGAGGGACGTACCGGGTGTCATTAAGTTCGTGAACGAATGACATTCGGTTTTAGGAACGAGATTTTGTGTTCGTAGCACGTTATTTGGCTGCACATAATAAAAGCTTGTGTTAATCTTCATTTACAATTGGAAGAATGAGCGCCGAGTGAAAAGATAGTGAATTTATTGGTAAAGGGACTAATTAGCATATTGGATGAGGAAAGGTTTGGAAAAGGCGGAATAAACATTAATCTCGTATATAGGAAGTTGATGATGGTGAGTATGGATGGGAGGATGGAGCGCGAGAAGCATGGAAGAGCAATAAGGTAGCCAACGACTTGAAAATAATTCGATTGCAAAGAGCAACCGTTATCTTTATACCTGTCTTGCTTATAAAATGGAGGGAGCAGCAATCTAATGTAAGAGTACGAAGGAGCAGAGCACCATCAGCTGGATGGTTGGCATGAGGTGAATTTAGCACTGGTCAGCTGGCACGAGGGATCATGTCGTATAGTACTATACTATATTACACATATAGCAGAGAAACGAGAGGAGAGATGAGCAAGACGAGAAACGAGACTCGAGAAAGGACGATGATATGAGAAGCCAAGACGAAAGAGAGGAGATTCGAGGGAGTGAGGAGGAGACGAGAGAAGAGACAGAGCGAGAGAGAACGAGCTGCTCCACCTCGTCCGGGCCTCATATAATTGCTGGCATCCATAACGCTGATGTATTTATGGCATTAACTCGCCTCTTTCTCGTATAGTATGAGCTCTTGCTGGTGGTGCTGGTTTCGATGATGCTGGTGTCAGTGCTAGCCGCCCCCTCTCTCCAGGCTGAGCCTCCATCCCATACCCGTCATGCAACCACAAGTAGAAATAATTGGTTGAAAACAGCGAGCTCTCAGGCGGCAATATATCCAGCTTACTCCCCGCTGTCGCATCGCTTAGATCACTTCTTCTCTTCATCCCTCCTCTTTCTACGTTTATTCCCTTCCTCACCGCGCCGATTCCAACCTCGCACCATCACCAAAACTCTCTGCAGTGGAGTCCACAACCCCGACACACTCCGCGCCCTCCTTACCCCCGTCCGATCGTTCACATCCCCGCAAGCTCGATTATTCAATTTCTTAACTTTATCCTTTTCGTTATTTTCGCCTCGTTTCTCTTCTCATTTGCTAAGTGTTAAGAACTTGTCCCTCTGCTATTCCCGAGCAAAAGTATCACCTTTCACGTTCCACGCACGTTGCACTTTGTATCGCTTTTACTTTTCTTTCCTTACTTTTTATTTGCATTCACTCATCCATCCCGCGATCCTCATTCCCATTATCTCTCGTTCTCTTCTTCTTTGGCTTCCTGCAGTTTTCCAACTCTTCATTATTCTCCAATTCTCCCCCCCCCCCGCCCCCTCTCCCCTCCTCTCGCTTTATCTATGCCCTCGGATTACTCTTATTTATGAAAATTAAATTGACTCTTTGTATTATTTATGACAGCAATAAGTGTCTGGCTTAACGCTCTTTCCAGTTCTATCCTTTTGCTCCACGCGGATATTCAAAACTGCTGTGTCCAATGCATTCCTTTATTTTTAATATCAAACAGAATCCTCACCGATTCAATTCGCAGGTATTGCTCCGAAATACAATTGATGGTAATGAGATATTTATTCTTAAGAAGGAGATCAAGGGAAGAGACTGTTGATCAACCCGTAGACACCACCCTCCCTTTTAAAGTGCACGCACTCACTACACTGGTGCAAATTTGCACTTCGACTTTTCAAGACTTTATATTTCTTTGATGAACGCATGAAATTTATCTCGGAAGCATACTTTTTAGGGGTAAAATATACCGAGTAATCGATTGCAATGATTTTGAAAATTGAAACATGAATTTAAATTGTCGAAAAATGGCCAAATTGAAAAAAGGAATTTTTAAAACCTGTTACACTTGAAATTTTCATGAAACATTTCATTTTCAACACTTGAATGGGAGGCCCACTATTTTTTCTTCGATCGAAGTGACAAACTTGGTCCTGTATCCTCCGGTTAATAAGGAGCTTAATAAATGTATGAAAAAGCATGATTTCTCAAAGCGTACAAGGCCGCACATTAATTCTTCGATACTGTTGCCAATTTATGAAGCCAGTGGATAAAATATGCTCCGAGAGTCCGAGCAGTCGAGGATATCAATGACATTTAATACGTCCTCGCAGGAGAAGGTATCGGAGGATCTGCTGGAAGGAAAAACTTTGGGGTCATTTTGACAATTCATTGATCGAAAGCTGAAAAGGTTTTCATGTCCGGGATTTCTTCTGTTTGTGCAGCAAGTAGCATATAGTAGGGAAATGATTGGCTTTAGAAATTTTCAAGGAGCTGTGCTCAGTCCTGGGCACAGTGAGGGACAAAAAAAACAAAAAAATGTTAAAAAATGCGAAAGCGCACGACAGCCTCGGAAGAATTCTACTTAAAGGTTGACGGCGTGCAATGAACATCTCGTTGACGGCCTTTGGCGCGCTCGCGGATATACTATATCTACGATAATATACGGAAAGAGGTAGGGGAGAGAATCCAGGGGTCTGCGGAGTGTAGCCCGCGCAAGCAATGGTGCACATGTTCTCTCAGTTCTTCCTTTCATTCCTCTCGTTTTCGAGATCATTGGCGCAATAACGTATCCTTCTTTAGCGCACGCCTGATTTTTTTATTCTTATATCGTCTCCAAGTTTCCAGCATTCCGCCGACTCCATTGGCTCTGCGGCCGCAAGTGCACGAGAATGTTGACTGCAATTGCAACAGAGCCGTGTAAAAGTAAAAGAAGACAGACGGGGCTATCCGGTTACGGAGCGCCTGTAAGGGACTCTCTCTCTCTCTCTGGTATAGAACGACCGTCAAAGGGAACGCTTTAGATTATTCGAGCGCGGGGGTTGAGACGAACTCTTACCCTTGCCCGCCTCATTCCATACCCGGAAAACTTTAATCCCTCGATCGGTTACTACTGCGACCAACTACACGGAATCTCACATCGGTGAGCAGCGAGCAAAGAGCACGCACGACTCTTTCAACCAATCATCATGATTATGACCGCAATGTGGACAAAAACTGAGTGAGCATCCTGGGCTCGTATGCATGTTTTATTTAAATTATCGCTCCCGTTTTCGGGGAGCCGCCATAACACATCGAGGCACTTGCATGCTCGTTTATTTAAAGATATTGGTTACATACGACAATATGATAAGAATTTCATCAAATTTGGCCATAATATTCTTTAGCATCAAACACGATGACATAATTTTTTTTTCCATTTTTCGTCTACATAGTTGTCGAATAATTTGAGTCTACAGCATGCAAAAGATATACCTATATATAACTGACTCCTATGCTTACGCATGTAAGCTCTAGTGTTCAATTACTTGAAAACTATGCCGAAGAAAAATCGTAAAAAATGTGTATATTCATATTTAATGCTAAAAAGTGTGCTGACCAAATTTCATAAAATTCTAATTATTTCGAATTTTCCTATGCTTTCAATATGGCAACATTGTCGTGTGTAGCGACCCTCCTTAATGGCGATCACATGAGACTAAGGATCGCTTATAATTGACGAAATAATCAGTACAGGACGAAGGTGTTTGGTGTAAAGACAGCAAGCACCAAATTTTGTTGTTATTTAGACGCACAAAGTGCATTATGGATATTTAGAGAGAATAAGGAACGAAGCGTCATCGAGGTCCTGGTGCTTGGCTGGAAGATCGTTGCTTCGATCCGTTTTGGTGGCTCTGTCATTTAGTGGTCAAGAGCTGGAAAAAGTTGTGATGGGCAAAAGGATGGAGAGGTGAAAAGCAGAGTGTAGGAGAATAAGAAAAATAAGGAGGAGGATGAGAGCGAAACGAGTAAAGATATGCAAATGTCGGGAATTGCGACGCCTCGACATAATTCAGAGGCGCATACTAACTCCGCTAGAGTGTGTTGCACACACGTAGAAAATATCGCGTACGTATATTCGTTACGAAAAAGATATATAAATGGGTGTTGTGTGTATATAGATTTAGTTTAATGTATGGGGAGTGTATGCGATGCCACTGAGGATACTATAAACCTCGATACCGGGCGAATAAAATCCTGGATTTACAATCCCGATAGCGCGAGGGCAGGAGAACTGCGGGTCCTGTCCTCCCGTCTCACCCTCGACGTGTTGCTCGCGCGCCCGTACCTGTCCTCTCTGTCTTCTCCTGTTTGTCGCTGTCGGAGTATGTCCAGCCGAACAGCCTGAGCACACGACGAGGGCATTTCCCCTTGCCCGGTGTAGGTTTACTCGTCACCGATGCCAACTTCCAGTCGTATATATCCCAACCGGCGCCCAGTTCTCTCATTTCACTCTTTCTCCCCCCCCCCCCTCGTCCCAACTTTTTATTTCTCGACTCTTATAAAAAAGGATCACAAGGATGCTGTTTATACTGATAGACATCGAGGTCCCATTCCGGATATGATTTGCGACTCAACGTCAATCCTCGACGTTGCAATCTTCCTTGAGGATTAAACGAGTCCAGGATACTAGTCATCCCGAGATCTTGATGACAGGCTATTGACACTTTTAAACCATTTTATGTGCATTACATTTTTATTATACATCCTAATCGCATTTCTATTACAAACACGTACAGCTCGACGAGTTGACAATAATTTCAAAACGATTTATCGTTCGTTTTTCCATCACAAATCCTCATGGAAAATTATTCTTCATATAAGAAATACCAGCTCGTCGATTTTCCCTGGTAAACTTTAACAACTCAACGTCCGAGTCGAGGAGCGTGTAAAATTGCTGCAAAAATCACTATCGTACTTGTAAACCATCAGATACAGTAATTTCGAGAGTTTAAATCACTGATTATTATGTTTCCTGCTGCCAAGGCCCTGGGACTTGTGTTCAGTAGGATTAAATTAATATTCTAGCGAACTCGACTCGTACACTGGAGAGAACAGTTTATTTATAATAAAGAAATATATTTAGTTTGTACTTTTACTCAAACATTCATTGAGTGTTACGAAAAGTGTTAATGGTCAAAAAATATCTTTGTTATCACGATGAAATTTCATAGGCATAGCATTTCCTCGGAGATAATGATTTGTTCGATCGTTTTTATTTCCCTCAACTCGGTCAATGTTTATGATCATCAAATTCATTTGCTATCAAGAAAAGTTAAGTTTTATCAAATGATTCGTTTATCAACTATTAACAAATGTTTATTTCAGACAATCGCGAAAGGCTCGAATAAATGTTTAATTAAATTTTCGACGTATCCAACTTTACATTTGTTAGCAGTTAACAAATCTCGGTAAATATGAATAAATCGTTGCTTCAGTCTAAGAACAGAGTCCCTCGTGTCGACCGGATTTGTTGCGAGCCTGTCTGCGGATATGATAATAAATATAACACGTCAGCTCAACCAGTACCTTTTGTCCTTAACGGAATTCGAAATTCAACACAAAATTGGGTGCTGGCTTAGTAAAAAAAAAAAAATAATAAAATAAAAAATGAAAGATTGTAATTTCGCGAATCACAAAAAGGGGCATTTTATGAAAATGACTTCGTTTTGAATTGAAAGAACTCGGTTACTCCGATCCACACATCCGTAATAGCAAAATGCTGCGAGCAATACGTTTCCTTTGAAGGTATGTAGATGGAGAATGGACGAGAAGGAAAAGAAAGAGAGAGAGAGAGAGAGAGAGAGAGAGAGAGAGAGAGAGAGAGAGAGAGAGAGAGAGAGTGGAGAGGAAAGAGTAAGAACCGATTTTGTTTGGACGCGTTGTTACATTAGCCCCAGAGCGTTAGCAGTTGTCTCGAAGTAGAAGAGAAAAAAGAGAAAAGGAGAAGAAGTTACGATTGAGTATCTGTGGTGCTCCGTGGATATATAAGACTTTGGTACAGCTCATATAATACAACTGTAACGTTTCTCGGTGTCTCGTAGACGACGGGCGCTGCTTGGAGAAGCATATTCGAAGTGAACGAGATGAGAGGCCAGAGAGAGCGAGAGAGAGCGAGATTCGAGAAAGGAGAAAGCTTTATTGGGAGGTGCGGGGATGTGTACGAAAACACGGAAAGCGGCGTTGCTCAGGAGAGACGCGCGGCGAACTCTGGACGAGCTGTGGATAGCAATTCTTAAAAGGCAAGGATAAACCGATGGCTTCTCTTATCAAAGCGTCCCGGTGTGTATATCTATATGAGAATGTGTGTGGCACGTCTCTCCTCCGCAATTTACCTCCCCCCCTCCCTTCTCCCGCCGTCAGGAGAGTTTCACCCCCGCACAGGATCGAGAGGATTGCGCCCGAGTCTTGGACGTACACAACAGGACGAACCAAGAGACACGAGTCGTGTTCGATACCATTTGAGGACCTCCAATAACCTATCCCGACCATTCCGATAGGAGCTGTCGTACCGCACCCACACATGGACCGTCCAGGACATCGACGTTGTCCTGTCCCGTACTCAGGTCCTGTCCAACTCCGTGTCCTCGTGCCTCCTCGCCCGAACCGTGAAAGACGCGCCAAACCGAGGGATAAGGACGACCTGCTTGGCGTCCAACGACCGATCACTTCGCAGGTGTGTCTCCGCACTAAATTCAACCGCCAAATATATTTTATCCAATTTTAAGGTATGTTTATACAAACTCTCTATTTCCAGGACTTAAACTTACTGATTTACTGCGCGATATCGTATTGTACTGATTAACACGACCGACCAATACCAACCAACTAAAAACCACGTCGTTTATTTGGTTCTCGATGCCGCACTCTCCTGACAGCATCTTTCCACTACTAAAAAGATACCCATCGACTGGTTACTCCTCAGGGCATTACTCCACGACGGAATAAATCCCAAAAGCAAGGTCAAAATGCTAAATTCAATATCAAGCCACTCTAATTAGCCTTATCGATATTCCCTATCTCCAGCGATAATAGCTCGATCGGGTCACCTTAAGGGCATGTGAAACTCTTGTTTCACCGTCCCTTCCTCGATTAAACGCTTTTGATAGGACCATCCGGACCAACATAAAAACCAACAATTACAATCGTTTACCAATAATTAGTTCGGAAAAAACTCGAACCATCGTAATGTCCTTCTCTTATCTCTCCGAACCATCTTTACCTTTTATTTCTCTTGGAATCAACATTCTTTTATTTCCCGCATACCTCTGAATTATAAAATTTCAACCAAAGTTTGGCCGCAACCAACGGGGACACACGAAATCTGTCATCCGAAAGTATCCATTGACGAGGAATCGACTGCATAGAAAACGAAATGTTAAAATCGTGACGTGAGGAAGACAAAAACAAAAAGGATAACGTCGATGAAGCGAACGACGCCAAAGTAGCTCTCGACCAATGAGACATCAACTTTACTTTGTCCCGAGAGATCTTTTTTTACGTCGTTCCACTTTTTTCTCCCACACTCTCACATCTGCTGGCTCACCCGTTCATTGTCGTCCTTCTGCGTTAACTTTATTATCGAGCCTCAAACGAGAATTTATGCAGACGTAAACGATCGTGTCAGAAAACGGATTGCGTGGGTGGGGAAACCGAACTGAGAGTTTGTAGCCATCACCCAATGTCTTATGGTTTTTGGCTCTTTGCATTCTTGAAATGTGCACGACAGTTGGTCAAGGGCACGAGGCAGCCCAAACGGGACTATAGGACAGAAATTCTCGTTAAATTTCATTATTTGAAAAAAGTTTCCTCAAAAAATCCGAAAATCTCGAGGCGTTGGGAACTTTATTTTAATTTGATCGAAAGTTGATGAAGGAAAATCGATTTATAATTAAATTAAATGAATAAAATTAAAATAATAATGATAACGAAATTAATAAAATAATATAATTAATTAAATTCAATATTAATTTCAATTTGAATTTAATATTAAATTTATTATTAATAATAAAATAATAAAATAGTGAAATTAATTAAATTTAATTAAATAATTGATAAAAAATAAATAAATAAAATTTGAGGCCAAATTCCTCGGTTTCGCTTTTTCCCATGAACGATACGATTTTAAAGTTTTTTTTTAGAGCTCCTCTGGCCAATGTTGAGTTTCCCTCATCGAAGGGAAGTCGAGCAGGTAGTCGTAGAGCCCGTCACAGTTTGGGGAATTAATCGGCATGGAAGCAACCGATAACGAATGGTTTTTCCACCAAACGAGCAGTATATTTTACTTTGTGTGTTCGATGTCTGTTATTTCCCGGGCATTCAGACTGTCCTGCGATACGATTTACTCACGGACTTGATCAGGCATGCGGCTCTCCCTTCGGGTCAGGGAACAGACGACTTCGCAACGTACCACGATATTGTATCGTCTGTGCTATCGATGCATCGTAGCCATATCGATACCTCGTCCCACAAATTATTATCTCCATTACTTTTAATTGCTTTCATTTTTTATTAATCACTATCCCACGAGCTGATGAATGAGCCAGCTGTTCCATGCCAAATTTCCTTTTTGTTCATCATAGCTCTCATCCATAATCGACCATTCTGCATCCGCTACCTGCTCGACTCTCATGCACTATGGATTGCATCCTCAGGCGCAATCATTGACCTGCACATTTTTCCATCATTTTCGACTATTCGCCTGCGTGCAATTCGAGAATCATTAGCTTCGCGATAATCAGTTGATCCCGACGATTGGTCCGCGTAAAATTTGTGAGATTAATTGCAAAAATCTGTCGTAACTGCGAATTCGATACCCCGGCCGGTACTGTAGGTCGCCAATGATAATAGAATCTGTAAAAGTTCGATCGACCAGATTGGCGCATGAAAAGGGAAGCTGCAGCTTTACTGGCTGAAAATAAATCTGGGAATCTTTATACTCAGCCGATATAAACTGGCCAAAAACACTTGCTCGGAACTACTATTGGCTGCAGAGAAAACTACGCACCCTGGAGAATTAAGAAGGAAGCAGCGATTCATTTTACTTTATTATAAAATATCGAATAAAAATCCGTACCCTTTTGTATTATTTTTATTATTTTTCTCCTGTCATTCATCCGACATTTTTTTGGGAATTTTTAAAATAAACTTTCTTTATTATTTATTTCGTTATTTTTTTCGATTTTCATTAACACGCCCACACGGTCCAGACAATAGCTCGTAAAAAATCGTGTCATTCATTATTTTTATTCTCGATGAATTTTCAATTGCATCGTTCCTTGATGAGGCTCCAGCAATTGCGTTAATTTATCGTACAAATTGACCGAAGCACCGGAAACTAAGAGTGCATAGTTTGTGATTAACGATCTCTCGGTCGTTTGTGGTGCGAGGATGAAATAAATTACGAAATTGAGATAAAAAATGTTTCGGTACGAATCGTCGCCGTGGAGTGATTGGGAGAGCGGTGAATAAGGTGCGGACGAGTTTGGTACACGGAGGGATAATAGGATTTTTGCAAATGAGGGATCGCGGTGAAAGAATATAATGGAGGTATATAGAAAGCAACGGAAATGCGGAATCGAGAATGAAATGGTGAAGCGTCAGGTGAACGGTTTTCAGGGCCGTACTCATCGGGGAGCTATATCGAGGGAATAAAATCGTCGGGCCCCACCTACGCCCGATTGCTTGGCTGGCTACGTGCAACGTTTATGAACGTTGTTGGCACGAAGCTCTCGCGGTTCAGTGGCACATGTGCCGTCGTAAGATGGCGATAGCAATAAAAGAGACAGACGAAGAAGAAGAAGAAGAAGAATAAGAAAAACGTCTCGGTTGTTGAGACGCGAGGAACAAGGCACGACTCCAGAGTGGGCCCTCTCCAGTTCCCTTCCTTGGCATTCGTTCTTCGCGGTTCAGTCGTTCCCCTACCAAGTGGTGTCCAGTTATGTTGGTGTGGCGAACGCCGCCGCTGGCTAGGCCGTCGTTCTTTGCTACTCTTGCCGTTTGAGCCTTCTCGTATTCCTCGCGAGCACCAGCAAAGTAATCCATACGTATTTGTACCATAGATTCTTGCCAAATACTTCGGTAAAAAAGGGAAAAAAACGTCTATGACATTTTTGCGCATGGATGCCAGGATAAAAAGGATACGTCGTGAATTTGAATCAACTCGAAGGATCCGTGACGTTTATCCTTGTGTGTACTCTACGAAGAAAAGTTTTTGGAACCTCATTAATTAGCAGTGCTTAAAAATCGGTGAATGTGTCTCATTGTCGGTGCTCAATATTCCTCGCGGTCTCAAGAGTTGCCTGGAGGGGAGCTCTCCGAAAGAAGTCCTTAAACATATCAAAGAGCTCGCCTGCCAATGTTTTACATACGAAACAGATAACGCGACGCTTTTTTCTTCTGGTAAAACAAAGTTCTCGAGTGTCGCAATCCCCGGGAGTGAAAGAATATTTCAAAGTTTTGTGTTGTCTTTCGGTTTCCGAGTCGTTCGGCTTTGATCCGGAGCGTCAATTCGTTGCTGGCACTTTCTTACGCAAGCTACATTTTTTAACTTTATGGTGAGTGACTTTTTGAAAAATAGAAAATTCCATGTAAACGAACCGGCGAAGAAATTACAGCAGCCTGAGCTTCTTGGCGTTTTTAACTTTTTGGAACTCGAGCAATCGAGTCCTTTGACGTTCCTGTATGCTCACAAATCATCTCTCCATCCGCACCTGCCATATTGAATCAGTTTTGTGTATACAAGTCATTTTCTTCATTAGCTTTCTTTCTCCAACTCCATTCCCGCCGAGAAAGCAATCAAATCAATTTAATCACTCTAATTATTCCTCATTTAATTATCATTTAATTATAATTTCCATACTTTTTTACCCATTTATCGAAAACTCTGATTTATCTCACCGATGTCGTATAAGGATCGAGCTACATACCGGGTGTCCCACTCGAAACAAATTACATTCATAGGTAATTAAATTGATCGCGTTAATCAGCTTGGACGCCAATTAAGGGGGGAGGCTACATGGAACAATGTTGCCCCGTTAAAAGCATAGGAAAATTCGAAATTATTGCAATTTGATTAAATTTGGTGAGCATTATCTTTAGTATTAAATATAAATATACTAATTTTTGAAGATTTTTCTTCTCCATAGTTTTCGAATTCTTGGGCACTAGCCATGTAGACGAAAAATAGAAAAAAAAATGGTGTCATTTTATTTGATGCTAAAGAATATTATCTCCAAATTTTATGAAATTTTATTAATTGAGATTTTAATAACTCATTGAATTCCAAGGAATCAGATAATTGATTATTTATTAAGAAAGACGTGTGGAAAAAGCTGCGGTCGTTGAATAAAACTGACGATCGTTATCCTTCAGCTCTCGGTGTATTTCGTTAAAAAACTTGGGACTCTCGGAACTCCTTAAATTTTTCCCAGATGCACGAACCTCTGGAATCCACAGGATCGTGATTATTTTAAATGAAACAAGTCGAGGAATTATTAAAAGGAGTTGTCATTGGATTCCAACGACGCCAACTGCGGTTTCATCGAAATTTGTTGATCTTGCCAGGAGCAGAGGCTCATTCCCAAATCACGGTGTGAGAGCTCGAAGAGTCACAGTAACCTGTTAGCGTATGGGGCATTCCTCGTAAACGCGACCTGCCATCGACCCTGGAGGTCGATGACTTTTTTTACATGCAATCTCTGGATCAAGATAAAAATCCAGAAAATTATAATAAAATTTCCCTTTTCTCTATTTTTTTGGTGTGAGTGAAAATAATTCGGAAAAGATCGTCACTGCTCGACGAATCTACATCGTCGCGAGTCACTTTCGTGAGGAAAAGTTTTTTCACAGCCTGGAAAGTCCAGAAATTAAGTGGAAAACTCAATAACAAAGACTGGCGCGATGATCGCGTAACCGGAATTTTTTGTATACGGAAATGCATAGGCGTCAGGTTTCCCTCTCCCCTTTGCGGTCATAATGCATTTCGAAGGGCCTGTCGATCTCACCGAAGGCAACGTTTGAGCCACGTTCGGCAGGTATAATTTCATTGTAACGGTCGTTAGTCAGGAAGGCACGAAATCGTGGCAGGTGTCGAGGTTCCCGGTACGGTCTGTGAGAGCCAAGGGTCGCATTGAGGATGCGGGTATTGCGTGAGATTCTGAAGGTACGCCCGGAGAGTCAAGTAAGCTTGGATTTTTCCAAAGGACACGATCGAGCGATCGAAATAAAAGCGCAAATACCAATTTGCGCTTTTGCAATTTCCATCTTTCTTGAGGTTTTTGAGGCACATTTTTTTTTTATCCAAGAAAAAACCGATTTGGAGTCATTGCTCGTCGATACGTGAGGAATTATTTTGTTCTCGAAGCACGTGCTCCATCTTATCGCGAATCGTGAGTGTCTCAGATTGCCGGGCTTCATGTCGCCGAGTAATAAGTCCGATTTACTTACATCTCGACGCCCCAGAACTTCTCGTACATGCAGCGAGATAAACGATTCGTGTAAAATCTGAAACAGGGTCACTGCACGTACGCAACCTCTCAATAAATCCTGACCTACTTTTCATCTCCCTTAAGAAACCAATTGGAACTTGAGGTGTACGAGTAACATCCAATATTTCACGTATGAGACTCGAGTCATTGTCGATCATCAAAGGCTGAGATGTGGTCCATTGAAAAGACTCTCAGTGTATTAACAAATCCAAAGAATTCCAAAGAGAGTGGCTACACACAACAACGTTGCCATTTTAAAAGCATAGAAAATTTCGAAATTATTAAAATTTGATGAAATTCGGTGAGCATACTCTTCAATATTAATTATTCATTTTTATAATTATATATTTATAATATTTATAATATATTATTATTATGTTTATAATTATAATTATATTCTTTCATCATTTAATGAAATTATATATAAATATAATTATAATAATAATATAATGAAATATTAAACAAAATAAAGAATTAAATATGCATGTACACTTTTTTCGACATTTTTCTTCTTCATAATTTTCGAACAATTGAACACTAGATTATACATTCATAAACATAGGATTCAGATATATATAAGAATATATTTTCCATATATTGTAAACTGAAATTATTCGACGACTGTGTGGATGAAAAAATTGGAAAAAAATTGTGTCATCGTATATGATGCTAAAGAATATTATGAGCAAATTTTATTATAAATTATTATCATATTGTTGTATGTAGCGAACCTCCTTAAGAAATAGAGAGGATGGAGTCGAGTGTATGAACTCGTGCATGTCGAAATCTCTGAATTGTAACAAAAGTTTGTCGCGGTGGAGATTGCACAAAGTGTGTCGGCATGAATGCAAACTGCATGGATTCCACAAGTGTCCACAAGTATCCGCACGATGGTTGAAGGAAAAAGAGACGTCGAAGGTGCGTGCATGGATGTCGCAGTCATCAGTCGTACTCGATTCACCGTGACAATAGACCGCGAGAAACAAGTCTTTGTTCTACGGAGTTTTACACCGTTCAGAGCCTCCCCCGCGGAATGTGGAGATTGAAAATAGCAGAGTGAATGGAATCCTCTTCGTTGTTAACATTTTGCTATAGAATATTCCCATAGTACGGAGTATATGGTGAACGGAAGTGCTGCGTTATGGCTTTCTACTCGAACTGTAATTTTCAGCCTCTTTGCTTGGTGCGACACGAAGACTTTCGACAGCTCTTCTCGATCACAATTCCTCGAGCGAAACTCTCTCGACTCGCACTTTTCTTTTAAATAACGATCGCATTTGTAGAACCGAGTTCGACGATGAATTATTCTGAAATTCTGATCACTCTTTTTGCTGCAATAACCTCGTTACTTCGTGACTAGGATTTTAGTTTTTTAATCCTATTCAAATGACAACACTTCGAGTTCAATGTGACCTGAAAAAAAATCCTCGACAGCCTATTCTCCGGTTTTCCTCGAAATTTCCTTGAAATTCGTTGAAAACTTTGACATCTGATGATTTGCTATTTTTATTTTGAAAAAATTGCTCTCAACTGCTTTGGGCTACGAGAATTATTTAGAGATATGCATTTAGAAGGATGCAGCTCTCACGAAAGGAGGAAAACTGGAGCGAAATGATTTTTTGAAAAAATTTCTTCGTTCTGAGCAAGGCAAACAAATAAATAATCGAGGCATGTGCAGCGTTACCGAAAACATTGATAAGAAAATATGCAGCTCGTGTTATTCGATAACATTTTTCTCGGGGCCAAAGAGAGAGAGAGAGAGAGAGAGAGAGAGAGAGAGGCGTTGAAAGTTTTTGCAGGAAAAATATTCCAAGTCGATGAACCGAAGAGGCGAGAAAACATCGAGATGACAAAAAATCGGGCAACCTTTGTGCAGTTTATTTTAGTCGCAACATTGTTCAACGTATTATCGATTATTACGACAACTCTTGTTCCTTTGCCAATTACTAGTTGCTCTCACATGTGACGAAAATAAAAATAATCATCGAGCCAAAGACCGAAGAACGTAATCGCAAAATAGTCGATGATTATTGATGATGAGATCGTACGGAGTGGAGCAAACGTTTCCGCGCGACGAGTCACCTCCAGTACGTCCAGTACATCGTCCATGTACACATAATCCTCCAAGTATTTCGTGTTGGAACTTTCGTCTCTTCCCGTGTTTTACGTAAGGAAAAATAGTCGATATGGCTGAGACAGAGTCCCTTGTGCCGGCACGTAGAAAGTTCTTGGATCCGAGAGTCATATAAACTATTTATTATTCCGTACATAATGTGCTCAACTGTCTTCTCTTTTTCCAACGCCTGAAGAATGGTCGTACGAAAAATATGAAAATCCATCGGAGTGTGTGAATTCTTTTGAAACTTTCTTCAGCAAAAAAAAAAACGTTTTTAATGATGTAACTGACTTGTGATTAATGGAAAATTATCACGCGATTAAAAACTCTCATTTCCGGCCATTTTTAAGGGCTCGCGATCCTCCACAAACTTCCTCACTCGTCCCCCGACTTATTTTCATCCTTTTTATCATTTATTTATAAAGAGCACATTAAGGCCACCCAGACTCTGGCTTGATAATAAATTTAGCGATCTCTTTCCCTCCTGTGTACACATTCACCATCGACTGAACGGGAATAACAAGAATCTCCAATGACTGGTTATAGACCGGAACTTATCGTCCAATCCGTAGGTAGAATTTTTTAACCGGCTCAAGTAGAGAGTTGTTAGTTAACGAGCCTACTTCGATTCGACTGCTATATATATATATATATGCACGTCACATATCAAATATTTACGTCATTTTTATAGATTCAAATATAAATTTATTTGCGCTTTTGGATATTCGGGCAAACTTGTTAAATAAATATGAACTAAATTGAATAATTAATCGCGATGAATAATTTGGGTTTCTGGAGCGTCGAGAATAAATCATATTTTATTAGTTCGATGTGATTTATTGGATTTATTATTTCGACTGTAAATTTTTAGTCCATGGAAAGTATTTTCAATGGTAAATATTCAATGATGAATATTCATGTTTGTTTTTCATGCATTTTTATAGTTTATTCGCCTCCAGCGATCCGACAAAAAATTTAACATTTTTTATTATGTTTTAATTCGCTCCAGCCGAGTTGGACGAAATTTATTTGCCAAGATTTGTCTTTTCTTTTCAATCTTAACCATAAAAATATGTTTTTGTTAGCGAGCAACGTTCAACGGCGAAATTGACGTCAGAAACGCAGAGATTCATTCGAGGGGATGACCTAGGGTGTCTAATAACATCGTGGAATTTTGCTAAATTTTTATCATTCAGTTTTAAGTGTCAATGGATGTCCGACATTTACGACGAGCCACGTTTTTTATTCCCTCGGGGAATAAAATGGAAAAATTCGATCGGGGAACATCGCGAAGCGGGGGAATGGGATTTTTCTTTGTTCAAATTCACGTTCGCAAAGTAACTCGATTCCTACACATTGCAAAATCGTTGACCGTGTGCTACTGTATCGACCGCCGGTTGCAAATCTTACCGACGTTCATTCCGATCGTGCGAATTCGAGGCGCGAGAGGTGTTTCCATCGCGATCAACTGTCATTCGATCCACACGATACATCGATGAGTTCGCAACAATGAAAGCATTCCCGATCCTGAAACTCCAGTGGGAAAACGATTTTTTAAAATGATTAAAACAAAAAAAAAAAAAAATCGTTCCCGAACCCAAAAAACTGAAAAGTTTCAAGAATTTTCCATTTTTTCTCGTCTCCTTGGGGACGAAACTGTAAAACTAAAAACTTACCCTTCCCAACGTGTCTCTCCTTCACAACGACACATTCTCCTTAATCTCGAACCCAGGCCGAATTATTGCGAACGTCAAAAAAATAATGAAACTGAAATTTTTTTAGAAAATGCAGCGACTGCAGCAAAAACTGCATTTCTTCGAAAATTTGTACACGAACAATGTCATCCCCAGACAAGTCGTGGGGTTGAAATCCCGGAACATAATGCTCCGATCATTAATTCACCGACGAATTACACGTGCGGAATAATATCGATCGCATAATTAAAATAATAGATCGTCTGATCGATAATGAGAGATTGAGTAATGAGATTAAAAAAATGAATGTATGAAAATAATTGATAGTAAAAACAGTGGGTTAAGCACCAGGAGCAAATGATTGGAGCTTAATTGGGGCCAAAGAATGGGATGTTTTATTCATGGGCGATGTTGTTTCCAACGGATTATAAGAAGGGACATTAACAGAGCTGTTTCAAACGTTGATGAGCATTATTTGTCGAACGTTGTGTAACGAGAGTGAGGACAAAGTATAGGAACAAAGTGAGAAACGGAGACTGCTAACCTATAAATAATGTAAAAGGTGGGAAGTGAAAAAAAAACATGAAAAAAATATACGCATGGAGTGCGGAGGAGATAGAACACAATATGGATTATTAATAGACATGTGTGTGGTATATTGATATCCAGTGAGAGTCAATATCGATATATGAAACGTCCATCTACCTGCGTCTTCGATTGCACAGTGGAGACTATTCTAAATGCACAATTATTAGGATACGATCGAGCTCGTGACGTGTGCATTGATTAAGAATACTGCATCGTTACGACACACACAGAATTGAGAGATCCGAATGGAACTTTGGAAGCGATTCTATAAAAGGAAACGAGACACAAATGTTCTTTGAAAATCTGACTTCGTTCGGAAGGATCCTGAAGTTGTTTATTCATCATCTTGGAACCATACTTTTTAAGGGTAAAATATCCTGAGTAATCGATTGCAATGATTTTGAAAATTGGAAAATGAAATTTTATTTCTCGTAGGTGCAAATTTGCACGTCGACTTTTCAAAATTTGTATTTCTTCGATAAATGCATGAAATTAATCTTGGAACCATACTTTTTAGGGGTAAAATATCCCGAGTAATCGATTGCAATGATTTTCAAAATTGAAAAATGGAATTTCATTGTTGAAAAGTGGTCAAATTGAAGAAAAGAATTTTGGAAACCTGTTACACTTGAAATTTTCGTGCTGGGTGCAAATTTGCATCAGTGTGGTGTCTACGGGTTAATTAATTAGCATTTTAATTTATCATATTTTCCTGGGCATCTTAATGCCTTCGATGAATTAATTTGGGACCGAAGAAACGAGCAGAATCGGTAGAAAATTCAAGGGTTATTGCTCGGAGCATTGAGCGAGCAGCTTTTGTCACGTTCCCAGAGGATTAGGAGACAAAATAGGGGAGAAAAAAACGTCGACGAAGTCGGAGCTGTGAAGGGAAACCTTAAGATCGTTGTATCTCGAGAGATTTTAATTTTTGGGAACGTCAATCCCGACGAATTATTCTCCATGAAATTCCTCCCGTCTGCATGGCTCGTAGATCCTTTTTTTCGTATGTTTTCAATTTCTGAACCTTCTCCATAAAAAATAGAATAACCTGGCATTGTGTTTTGCTGATTAACGACACGTGAATTGTTTGCCAGACACTGGACGAGGTTCAGCCAACTCGGGTTCATCGGAAATGGAAAAAACAACTTTTTCACGATGGGACGTCTCTGAAATCTCTGCACGTAAACAACAACAATGCCATGAAATAGAAAAAGTATTAAATTTCATTGCGACGGCTCACGTTAGCCCAAAAAAGTCAAAAATACACTATCGAAATTTTGATGCGACTTTTGATCGATTATCACGCGTCAAATAAAAATTACACAATTCCCTGAATAAAAGACGCGGACCGGAGGCCCCGAAACTGTCGGTGGAAAACGATATTTTCTCAGAGATAAAAAAAAAAATGAGCAAAAATAAGAAAAAAAAACTATAGCGATCGTTCCGTTATCAATGGTTTAGTGCGGCAACGGCGAGTAATGAGGGATGAGCTCGATATGGGTCGGTTTTATATTCGTGATATATGTACAGGTGTAATGGCGAGTGAGTAGCGGTCTTTCTGCGTGAAGAATGGCCCGTCGTGAGCGCGTCTCCGAAGTTTCCTTTGCGAATGTTTGCGTCGGTGTGTCTGTATAGTCGTTGGGTTAGAGTGGTAGTAAAAAGTAGGGACGGTAGCACAAGAGCTGGAGTGCGAGTGTTGAACGTCAGTTCGTCTCGAGACGCGGCGTGCGAGAGATGTGCCGGACGCAGCCACTGCGAGACTCCCTGAGATCTCGTAAAGGCTCGGAACAATAAATTCACACACGGGCAACAAATTAAATAATAATTAAGGCGAAAGGTTCGAATCGGTGGAGGGATTAAGTTTTTCAATAAAAAAAAGTGAAATAATTGTGTCGGTAACGTTTCGATCGATATTTCGATAAACTTGGAACAATTTCTTGCATCGGACTTCCGAGTAACAACGACGAATCTTTCTCGAGTATTCTCGAAGAAAATAATAAAATTCTCTGAGTAAATAATTCTTCTCATTATTATTCCATCGAACATTGTTTACAAAGTCAAAGAAATTCACATTTTCTTCAACTTTACCAAAAAACATCGAAAACGACCAAGATTCTTGGAGGAAAACTCGTTCTTCATAATTTCTCGAATCCGATGATCATTTCGTAGAGTTAAAATGACGAAATGTTCGTCAAACATTATTGTCTCGTGGGCCGCTTAGTCGATTATGCAGAAACGAATAAAATGCCGTGTACTTAAACATTATTATTCCGTACGAGGGATCTTTAACGTTTATTGGTAAATTCGTGTCGTTTTTTGCAAAAAATTTCATGGTGGGCTTTTGTAGAAAAATAATAAAAATCCAAAATCCGGAAAAAATGGATTTTCGCCGAAGGATTAAGTTTTGAGAGTCGCTCAATTAATTGCGGAGGCAATTTTTGTTGAATTTTTGTCGATTAATAATATTTTTAACAAAAAAAATGAATGCCTATGTGTCTGTACCGTGTGCATGGGTCTGTGTATGAAATTAATCATTTTCGAAACGTCGCACGTGTGTTTTTCGATCGGCAGAGAAAAAAAAGTGAAAAAGTCCATTTTTCAGCAGCTGTCACGGCGATGTTGTTCCCCGAAGTACACTTGACTGTGGCAGGCTCGAAGAATACGACGTAAGCATAGACTGAGCGGTCAATCATAACACATACCTTCCATAGTTATGCTCAAAGGCACATGTGATCGAGCACAGTGTCGCACATAACGTTGCTATAGCGATAGATATACGCAATACAATCTATAGACAAGGTCGAGGTATCCTTAGCTGCGATGTCAAGGGGCCACCGTCTTTGCAGTCACCAACGATCATAAATTAAGTGCATACTTGTTTAGATTTCCGATGGTGTACGCCCGTTATGTGTCGCACAAACCTACACATAAAAAATGCAAATTTTGGTCCGAATTCTAATGACGACGGAAAAAAAGTATTTCGTCAATTTTCTTTGCGTACATCTTTCGTATTTTTCGCATTTTTTATACATTTTTTTCATAATTTTTATAGATTAAATTTTTTTCATAATTTGTGTTATTTTTATAAAATTTTTATTTTTTATTTTTTATACGAATTTTATTTATCAGTTTTGTATGGAATATTTTGATGAATTTTTATAATTTATATTTTTATGAAATTTTTATAAAAATCTTCACGCAAAACGTTACGAACATTTTATTCCGTTAGCGTTAACGTGCGTTATCGTGGCGTCGCGATACCGGCCAATCGGCGTTGGTCTCGTGAAAAATGGAGTGCAGGACGCTTTTGCATAAGTAGAAAGAAACAAAAAGCGTATTCTTTGCATACGCGTGCCCGACGTAGCGCATAACAGGACGGAGGTCATTGCGAAGAAACAGCAATACAAAAAATGTCAGATTCAAATAAATCCGATGAGATATCGTGCGGCTAAGGTTGACGGGACTGCAATTTTTTCGCTCGAATGTTGATCCATGCATAATTCTGGCCAAAGTCACTTACGAGGATTCCACGTTCAGAATCTTTAAGCATTCTTGAATCGTATGCCGCATATGATAAGGAAAAAATTTGCTGCACAAAGTGCAAAGGCACACGCGAAGAGAATCAAAATCGGAAAATTAGCGTACGGAATCGGATCGACGAGTAACGACCTTGAAATTCCGAAAATCTTTACCCTCCGGATCGTAAATCTTCGTGAACAAAAAGAAATATTTTTTTTCGTCAAAAAAATAATTAAAAAAATAATTCTATTTTATTATTTATATTTCTTATCATTTTTCTTATAAATTTTTCTTTGTAAAAAAAATATAATTAATAAATATAATTTTATATTTTAATATTCAAAATATTCAATTCAAATATTATTAAATAAAAAATAATTTTCCTCTGTACGACTTTAAAAAAAAAAAAAAAAAAAAATTCGTCTAGACCGAGGCGCTTAAAATTTCCTCGAACTCAAGGTCGCCAACCATTTTCCTTCCTGTAACGATTATTCTCAGATTTTTATCATTCAGGTCTATAGATTTCCTACGCGTTAACATTATTCCTGAAAAAAAAACGATCCAATCTCCGAAGCGTCAACTTTTAATAGATATTGAGAGAGATCAAAATAAATTGAAAAAAAAAAACGAAAAAATTAGCAGCGATGTTGAATTCAACATCATTAATAATCTGGTATACATAGCCGCGAGACAGTTCAGGTATATAAAGAAGAATTATCGAGAAGAGAGAGTGACAGCAGAATTGATAGAATGATTGATGAATATTTATTTATACCTTGAGGAAGAGATTCCTCAAAACATAAACGAATAATACAAAGAACGAAATAAAAATACTGAAGGTAATAGCGATAACGGAGCACGAATTAACGATAAGAGAAAAGAGAGAACGCAACAGTTATTGTGCGCATCGATAATGCACACAGGATAATATTTATAAGCTCGTCACATATCTCGGATAATTAATTCCGTGGAAAAGAAATAATTTCACTAAATTCGCATCTATCGATTGTCTTACACCGATCCACCGAATTTTCGAATAATTCATAGCCCAATTCGCTTGTTCAATTTCGTTGCGATCATCATTTTGTCATTGTTTATAATCCATCATTTTTTTCGTACCCAAAATTATGGTCGAACGTTTTAGAGATGCCCATCCGGATACGTGCAGTCCTTGATCCTTCAAGGATCAATAGATTTCTGTAAATCCCTCGAATGCACTCACGAATTCAAAGAAATTGACGTCGGGGTCTCGCCACAGCCGGGAGAAAAAATTACTCCACAAAAACTCACAGTCTTTGGAATAATCCTATTACTTTTTTTTCAACCTCCCAGGATCGCCAAAACTAAATGACGAAATTCTTTGATTTTTCTCAAATAAACTTGATCGCACGTTTTTCCACGCAATCCAAATTTTTTTTTAATATCTAAATAATTAATAATAATAATAAAATAAATGAATCAAATTAACTTTTGAGAAATTAATTTTTTTTACATATATAATAAATATATAATGAACAAAAAATGAATAATAATTCGAAAAATCTAAAAAATATTTGAAAATTTTGTTGCTGCAGCTTCAGATTTGACGTCAAAGTCAATCGAGGATTCTAAAGTTGTTGAATTTTATTTGAATCTGTATTTCAGAAGAGTTGAGCATATTCTGCATTTTTTGAGATGCTCTCACACCTTTAGAGACTCCCACACACTGATACACACATAGACGTGGTATACCATAAGAAGTAATGTATTCGAAAACGATTTAGTATTTATAGATAAACATGCGAACGTTCTCGGAGAGTCTGAGGAATAGTGGGGCGGAGCTAATGCCACGGACGTTCACATTCCAATGAAATGTTTTTTTCTCCTTTACTCGGCATTTTCGTCTCTTTCGGAAATAATAACAAACAGAGAATATCTCATTTTTTATTTTTCTCACGTTGATCGAGCGTTGATGCATCGCGATATTGCGTATCGGTGCGCGTTATTTGTTGAGTGAGAATCTAACCATTTCCTCGTTGTTGAAATCGAACTGCTCCGCGGTGCTCGCGTTGCAAAAGATCGGCCATGGGAATTTGAAAATATAAATCTGCGATGGAGCTGCTGCTTAATTAATGAGGTTACGTTGTAAGATAACGATGCATTCTTCTCGGTACGAATCATATCGCTTATGCAAGATTGTATGCACTTTTGAGACTGCAGATTACTTTGGTCCGTGTGTTTTTTTTTTTTTTTTTTTCATTGAAAAATCGTCAGCAAATAATGAAGCAAATTTTTTTTCTTCGGCTTTGCTTTTCCTCGTTTTTCAAGATTAATCAATTCAGTTGAGAGGAAATTGTGCTGTAATGAGTTCGTAATGGGCGTACGATTAGCTATCAAACCTGACGCGAGCCACACGAGCAAAAGCATCCATTAGCCAAGGCGATCGCGGATTTGTACCTTTCGAGCTGCGAATGAATTTCATCCTCAAGCCTGATTTCATTTATTCTTAGAGATCACATCACATTACTGAGCAATTGAAGGTCGTCGGTCAGAACCAACACGCCCTGGCTTGAGAACAATGCTGCGATGATTTCCCTCAGTTAATTTTCTTAATGTACCATCTCCTCCGAGCTGAGAACATCAGCGTCATCTTTGCGCCTGCTGCTGGCATTCTAAAGAAATGATACAACGCCATGACTAACAGCTTGCTCGCTAAATTTTCGTCGCGCTTTCGTGACACATTCGTCTTAAGCAGGTTCTCTACGTACGCCAATATGATAAGAATTCAATCAAATTTAGTAATAATATTCTTTAGCATCAATTACGATGACACTAATTTTTTTCTATTTTTTGGTTACATAGTTGGCGAATTATTTGAGTTTACAATATGCAAAAAATATACCTATATATATCTGAATCCTATGCTTGAACATGTAAGCTCTAGTGTTCAATAACAGGAAAATTATGTAGAAGAAAAATCTTTAAAAAATTGTATTTTCATATTTAAGGCTAAAGAGTATGTTGACGAAATTTTATCAGATTCTTATCACTAGGAAGGGGATTCTCTTGTTCGTTCGATCGAGAAAATCATTTTTTTTCCAACTCTTCGCAATGTTGATAGACTTTTTAGTCGAGAGTCGAAGTTTTCCGACGTAAAAGTTTCCCAACCTCAATGACAGTCGAGACTCATCGTTCGATTTCTTTCCGTGAGTTAGTTGACGAAACTCATGGCCTTGAGAGTCTGAAAACAAAGGCAGGAAGTTCATTGACCCAACGTTCATCCTGGCTGTGATTGGATCGTTAAAAAAAAAAAAAAAACAAAAACTAGATATAAATTAGCCTTCAGAAAAAATTTTATGATCGATCATTATTTATGGATTTCAGTGATTGCGATCTGAGGCAGAATCGAAGAGTGGAGCGGTCGGGTTTGCCAAGCTAAATGTTTCTCCGTTTTTGTGTTTTCCTTTTCTCGGGGCTTCGATTCCTTTTAGTGCAAAAATGCGGCTGGATCTTTGTTGGATGGAAAAGTGGTCGGAATAAAAAAGGATCGCAGCAATAAGTCTGAATAAATGAGAACGAAGAGAGTCTAGGCTGGTTCGTTGCTAACGTCTAGGATGTTTTCGAAGTCTCGAACAGAGACAACTTTCGATTTGCTGGCTTTAGCGAGCCACTACGATTAGGGCTTATTAATGGGGATTGAAAGTTCGAAAACCAGTTTCTGTTTCGAGCGTATCTAACGAGTGGACCGAGTCAGATCCGGAAGTTGATCAAAACTTGGATCGCATCAGGAGCTCTTGAGGTTTTCAGGAATTCATCGAATTCAGAATTTTCTAAATCTGGTGATTATGTCATAAAATCTTGGACCGAATGCTGGTTAAAAAAAAAAAAACGTGAATCGATTCAATACATCGCGATCGAAAGGGAAAAAAAGATTCAATCGCACGTACAACTTTTGGTCGTTCAAAATATCGTGTTTTCGAACGAGAAAGTTTATAAATCTTCGGACTATCCAGATTGCCTTGATCCGAGGACGAACATGTATACTCGATCTCACACTACCAAACAGCCTGCTCCGAATGTTTATCGATGCCTTTTCGATTATCTGGACGAGCAAAAGTTTTATTTTCCATGGAGAATTAAATCATTTTTTTAATTTTCGAATTCATTTATTTCGATCAATTAACGAGCTTGGCTATATACGACAATATCATAAGAATTTAATCAAATTTCGTAATAATATGCTTCAGCATCAAATACGACGAGACAAATTTTTTTTCTATTTTTCGTCCACATCGTTGTCGAATAATTTGACTTAGCAAGGAGCAAAAGATTTACCCAATACATTTGAATCCTGTGCCCATGCATGTGAACTCTTTTTCTAAATTAATTTCTCGAAAACTATGTAGAAAAAAAATCTTGAAAAATTTGTATTTTCATATTTAATGCTAAAGAGTATGCTCACGAAATTTCATAAAATTCTAATAATTTCGAATTTTTCTATGCTTTCAACGTGGCAACATTTTTGTCTCTAGCCATCCTCCTTGCGTTCAGTATTTGATGATTAAATCGACTTAATAAAATAGACTATTTCTACGTAGACTCGTGACGAGTGAATTACGAGAAGAGATTTTTTATGAGACTCCTGTGCCTTGAAATCAATTTGCATGATTCGTAAGGGAAAATAGAAATATCTTGGAAGCTGTATACATGGAGGTAGATGCTCGAGAGGGTATACTTCATGCTCATATTGTAATGATGGAACGCAGTGTAGAAGGGATATATAAAGTTAGGGCCTGAGGAGTGCACCTGTGATTAGCTATGGTGGAATAGCTTTTCCGGACTTTTTCTACTGCGCACCAAGAAGCTTGAATTGCAACGGCGCGTTCTACAGACAGAGAGAGAAATCGGATGCATGCGGCGACTGACTACTGACCCGAGACGACCCCGTAATAGTCGGAATGCTTGCCAGCAGAGAAGAGAAGCACACAAGTGACAAGAGAGTATGCTCTTGCTCTCGTGAATACACGTGTTTTTCTCAGCTCGTGCGTTCCAACGAGAAAATGAAAAATTGTCCCAAAATAAATCCGTAGAACTCGATTTTTTTTCCATAATTCTCCGACGACTAATTAAAAAAAAAAACAAAATGATTAATTGACTGTTGAAAAACGTTTATTCCGCCGTATCCGACTTAACGTTTGTTGGCGGTTGAAAAATCCTGATCCACATAAATAAATCGTTTTCTCAGTATATTCCGAAATAAAAAATGCTCCTAACTGGAGAGAACGTTTGAAAAGAGCGACATGGTCGTGTCGTGAACGTTTCAAAAGACTGAGAGTCCCCCAAGGTGTAATAATCCTAAATAATGGTTTGCGCAATTTTTTTTCTCTAATAGTTTTGAACGGTCATCAATCGAGTTTATGGAACTATGATGACGTTTAGTGTTAACGTGTCGAGACTTAACTCGGCGATATGCCACGAGGGACCAGTGTCGTCATTAGTTTTTGAGAGCTGCGTCGAATTCAAGCTGGAAAGGTTGTCGGGGCTCGCTCGACGCGTGTGCAAAGTCGGTTGGTCAATGCAGAGACTTTATGTACTTTGAGTATTCAGCTCTGAATACATACGGTTAACTCGTGTGTGAAAGTGCCGTGAGAAAGAAAATGTTAACCGATGCCTTGGGACATCTAGAAATGTGGCATTCTCCTGTTTCTGCGTTATTCTTTGATCTCCATCTTTTCCCGCTGTCTCTTTGTTGTTATAACTCCCTATCGGTAAATGCATTTCTTCCGAGATGCATGAGAACCAGAGAAATCAAAACCGTGACGAAATCGGGACTCGCACACCGACGAGACCTCAACGGAGTTGCAAAGTTCACTCACGCGGCCAATTGTACTAAATCCATCCATGTGTATTCATGCGTACGCGGACACAGCGCGATTAGTTATTCGAAACAGACCGCGAACTTGTGGTTTCGAGAGACGCACTGCCGGCAACGTCAGACATATTTCAGGAAAATATGAATTGCTCCATGAAATACGCAGTCGATTCAAAATTAATGTGCGACAAAAACGACATTGTAAATTAAAGCTTTTCATTTATTTTTCAATTATTTCCTGTTGCGAAAATCCGTACGAGATTTTAACTTTAGACTGACGATGAAATTTCGTCAAGAAACGGCGATATTTTTTCGAAAATGGCGAATACTTGAGATTTTTTTGACAATTTCAAAATTTTCGCCAGGATTTTTCATTTCTCTCCAATTTGTGGCGCTGCAATGACTACATTTTTTTGATTTTTCGAAAAAACGTTCAGTCGAACGAATTCAACGAAATATCGATCTTTTCCAAAAAAAATTCCTCTTCGGTGTACAGTTCGAATCGGACAATTGAGGCATGGAATGGCCAACGTGCATGAAACCAATGAATTTTTCGATTTCTGGGTCATCCCGATCTCCTTGGCAAAAAAAAAAATCAAATACACCGAAATTGATAAAAATGAGACGAAAAAATGAATTTTTATAGAATTTTGTGTCGATTCATAAAAAACTTTTTATCGATTTCAATGATTTTGGTTCGTTATTTCCTCCACGACGTTCCACCCATTGCCCGGAGAGATGAATTTGCAAAGAGATTGAAAAGACAAAAAATGAGGAAAAAAGAGACTCAAGTTCGTAGCGTTGGGCGCGGCGCGATCGTGTCCGTGTATAGAGACCGAAAAAAAAGAGCAACGATTTAGCGGATTCGCATTGAAGAGAGTAGATATATGGGTCGCGCGTCTTCTTTTACCGCATCTTCGTTATAATTATCGGGCCCAATGGAATATGAAGAGAATGTATGGGAAGTAACGTACCCCCTTCCGAGGCGGCGCACTCTTCTCTTCTTTCTCGGCTTCTTATTCGATTTTCTCCCTCGGTGTTTCTTACAAGAATTATTCCAAGCCGCTTGCTTACTGGCAAGTCCACCACCTGGTCGCGTGTACGTAGACATCGTGTGTGCGATGTACGTGAAGCCGAGACGACGCGGGGGGATCGTGCGAAGTCAAAGTACTTGGATGCACGCACGGAGCGACGTGCACTGTGCAAATGCATACAATGCGGTGCATCGTGAGTCGATGCACACGTGAAGCAAAGAGCAAATCGCAACGTAGGCGAATGTGATTTTTCGGATTAAAAACCGTGGAAAATCATTTGATGTCGAATCGATGGGGTATAATTATGATGCGGACATAAAATCGGAAACTCTTTCGAAAGCAAGTGCTTTATTAATTCTGGATTTACAGCTATCGGTCAATCGTTTATCGGAGAATAAATTTTTTGATGCTTCGCTCGCTGCTGCTGGAAATTGGAGGGAAAGTGCACACTTGCCTGGCAAATAAGCGATTAGTTGTGTGTTTTTATTCAACACGAACCTCCACTATTAAACTCGAGAAAAAATTCCTCCAAGTTAATAAATAAAATCACTCGCTCGCTAACAACGACCCGATGGATTCGCTTAAGGAGGTTCGCTACATACGACAACACGATAAGAATCTAATAAAATTTGATGACAGTATTCTTTAGCATCGAATACGATGACACAATTTTTTTTATATTTTTCGTCCACATCGTTGTCGAATAATTTCACTTCGCATTGTGCAAAAGATTTACCTATATATATATCTGAATCCTATGCTCATGCATGTAAACTCTAGTGTTCAATAACTCGAAAACTATGTAGAAAGAAAAAATCTTAGAAAATTTGTCATATTTAATACTAAAGAGTGTGCTCACGAAATTTCATCAAATTTGAATAATTTCAAATTTTTCCATGTTTTTCACTTGGCTAGATTGTTGTATGTAGCCACCCTCTTTAATTCGTCTCCATGTTCGCACGGTACATGGCAAATTCACTCAGAGATTGGCGACCAACGGGCGACAGACCTCACAGGAAAAGGTTACATTGACGTTTTTTATCCTGCGGCTGCTGCATATTGTTTCGCAACTCGCACCTCCTGGCTCTCAACATATATTTGCAGTTTATATTCGTGTATAAAATGCGATGTAGACGTTCGTGCAAAGCTGATGCTTTCTCACCGTCGTCGAGCTCAGCTGTGAGGAGTACACCTGACGGGAAAGGGTCATTAAGATTTCCATCACACTGTGTGGCTGATCCTGTCATTGCTAATCGTTATTCAACGCCGGAAACTCGGAACCAGAAATATGCGCTCATGTTGGCGACTCTCCGCGTGCGGACTGGCGTACGCAAACTTGGAAGAAAAATTAACTATGCTGTATCTGATTCGGGGGGGGGGAAACGAGGAGGAACGACCGGGAGAACGGTTTCCAGGATGGAAATGACTCCAGCACGTGAGAGCGACGTTTCCGGACGAATAAAAATTCGTCGTTACCTCCACTTGCCATTTTTTCATCCGGAGTTGATATGTCAATTCTTATTTGCACTTTATGGCTTTATGACTTTGGAGATTCTCGATATCAGACGAAGTGCATCGTCGCTGCATCAATAATCACGATGATGGACAATTTTATCTTTTAAAACATGTGCCAGAGCTCGCGGCTTTGTAGGAAAACGACCTTTCTACCTGCGACCGTAAAAATACCGCATTTACTTCGCGTATTTTCGTCGAATGGTAATTTTCAAGAAATTTCATTGAAGGACGAACAATTTTTTTTCGTTTCTTCTATGCTCTCGGTCTTTCTGTCTTTTCCTCGTCCATTGTCGCAAACGAAGAATTTCGAAATAAATTAAACGCTACGACTCACAACGAAACACTCATCGCACCGACTGGGCACTCGTAAGAATCGTATTAATTATTATAATTAGGAAATAATATCTGAATTTCGTAAACTTGTTGAAACGTTGAAAACGTCTTACGTTTTCTTGATTTTTTTTCACGGAGATTTACGGACGGGAATAATCTGCAAAAATTTGTGCTCGAAATTCCAAAATTACTGGAATTTCTATGTCCGGGTTCGATGTTCGGTTTGCATCGTTCAAATGCAACGAAATTCGGTTTTTCGTTACCAGATCTCACGATTCCTATTTCATCAGTTTAATTAATTTTTAATAAGTTTAATTAATTTTCAATAAATTTCATTGATTTTCAATAAATTTCATTAATTTCGACAAATTTCATTAATTTTTAATAAATTTAATGAACTTTGAATTAATTAAATGAAAAATAAAAATTACTAGAAAATATATTTTTCCTTTGCAAACGTTGCGAACTTCGGTGCCATTAATTTCACATAATCCGTTCTAAAAAGTCGAAAGCAATGCGGGCAACGAAATTCGGATTGATTTCTCGGATCGTTAATTTTTCATAAATTCGATGATTACTCAATGCCTTGACTCGGTTCATTGTAATGTGGCTCCGCTGTCGTTGCACTTTTTCGTCAGTTGGTGAGCACGACCGAGTTTTCGAAACGGCGCAGTTGCCACCCACAAATCGCACATGAGTCACTTTAGACTTTACGGGCGTTTGTGTGCGCGCAATATTCACGTGCGATTATGGCGTGGGTGTAGTTAAGCATTGGAAGGAGGACAATACGAGAGGGAATTGCAATTAGACTCAGGAGGTCCCTCGCAAGGATTCAGGAGCTCGTTCCCTCTCCGTTTATCTGTTTCTTTCTCTGAGCGCTATTTTCCTCGGGAGGATTTGATACGTGAGAAAGTTTAGCGATACGTTTCAAATGTTTGCTGCCTTTATTATTGAAACTTGTTTCTCCTTTATGTTTCCTTTTTCATGGAGATATTAGAGTGACGTCTGAGGAATAGTTTCTTTGTTATTAAAAAATCATTCTCCACAATTAGTGATGCCAATGGAAACGTACTGATTCCTAATTCTCCGAAAAAAAACGCAGCCGCTTATTTCTTGTCGTGTTACACTGCGCCCAACTATACTTTGTTCGTAATAAAACAATCCTGACGAGTTTTTTTTTGCCTCCGCACAAAAACTAGTCAACTTCACAATGACCTTTGCTGTTCCATCCGCGCTCGAGTATCATATTGTAACGAGTAATAACATCGATAAATGTATATGGCGGCGTCTCGACGTCGTCGTCGTCGATGAATAAAATACAAACAGTTTTAATGCGCCGGGACTTTAGAGCGCTATACCTCGGGCTCTTGCACACTCCCGGATGAACAAACAATCGTTGACGAACGAGCAAGAGAACGTACAACTGTCTTTATCGTCTATTACGTATTTGCGAAAAGACTGTGATCCATTGTGATCGCGATCAAGGTCGCCCACTCCCGAAAAAACATAACGCGAGTAAATTAAAAAAAAAAATTAAAAAAAAATTAATTGTAAAATTGGAGGCTAAATTATGAAAATTGAAAAAAAAAAAAATATTTGCAACGACAACGGGAAGAACTCCTTCGCACGCATAACTCCTCGACCATTTTGCTATTGGCGCATGAACTATCATAACACGAACGAGTTCGCAACAAATCCACTCAGGCCATTGACTCTCCTACCGGTTCCGAAACTTTCGCCGCGATGCTTTTATATGGAACACGTGTCTTGATTCTTTGGAGCGCGACCCCTCAACGGTTCAGGCATTTCGATAAAACTCGAGCCCACAATTTCATGGGAATGTTTAAAAATTAACGAAAAATCAAAATTTCTGAATGAGACACTGATTTCTCTGATTTTTAAAAATATTTTTCATTATTTATTGTAATCTTGCGAGAAAAATCAAATCAAAGAGCGAAATTACGATTTTTTTAATCCGCATTTTATTCGATGAAGAAAAAGAATAGCAAAAAACCAATTGGGTGACATTGGGATTTTTTTTATTCGAATTTTATTAACGAAAACGAATTTTAATCGATGAAGAAAAAAAAATGGCAAAAAAACAATTCAGTGACATTGGGATTTTTTTTTAATTCGAATTTTATTGACGAAGATTTAATTTAATCGATTAAGAAAAAAAAAACGGGAAAAAGCCAATTCTCGAGTCCAATTAGAAAGCGTGTCCGTAAGCTCAGATTCACTACTCAATAATCACGTGGAATTTTCCGACAAGTGCAATTCCATTTTTTATTTAGTTGGGTACTTGCTCAAGGAATTAATTAGTTTTATTATTTTGTATATAATTTCGATGATGATTAGATCTTTTTATTACGAATCTCCGTTCTCTGTCGGATCAAATTCATCCATTCAGACCAATAAAGAGAGAAAGCCATCGATTTCGGATAATTAAGTATAAAAAATGCGGGAGACTCCGCGTTGCACTTGTTTCAAGGTCGATGTCGAACGATTCCCGTTTATATTTCTTCCTGCCTGCCTGGCGAATGAGTATTCAGAAAAACTATACATAATTCGAATCCAATTTTCTTTTCATTTTATTTATTTCCACCGACGTGTACTTTCTAATGGAAATTTAGATCCGGTTCTCCGTACGGTCTTTTTATTTTTTTTACGGACTCGAGCAACGATCAGTTTTATGGGAATTTTCTTCGACCAGAAAATCGGCCACGATTTTCATTAACCCGTAGACACCAGACTCGTGAAAATTTGCACGCATGAAAATTTGATGTGTTACACGTTTTCAAAATTCCTTTCTTTGATTTGGCCACTTTTCGACAATCAAATTTCATTTATCAATTTTCAAAATTATTGCAATCGATTACTCAGGATATTTTACCCCTAAAAAGTATGGTTTTAAAATAAATTTCATGCATTCATTGAAGAAATACAAAATTTTGAAAAGTCCAAGTGCAAATTTGCACCAGTGTGGTGAGTGCGTGACCTCAAAGGGAGTGTTGTGTCTCCGTGTTAGATTAATTGCAACGTCCAGTACACGTGGATTTGACAGTTCGACACTCGACACGTGTTTAGAAAATCGAATCGTCAGGCTCGAGTGTTTTTTTACATGAAATTTTGTTTTCTTCGGAAAGTTGAGCTGCTCCCAAATAAATGAGGTGAAGGCTAAGGCGTTGGAGGACTGTCGAGCGTCTCGTATAACAAAAGGGAATAATGGTTGTCCGAAGATTTCGAAGTTTGGTTAAAAATCTATGAATTTATAACGTCGCGGTATCGAAATTGGAATGTATCGTGCGGCTGTGGCCGTACGATATACGTATACGAATACTAATGACCGAGTGATTCGGATCGCACTGATCGGGTAGCGAGTGTCGAGTATCGATCATCAAATTGCGTAACCGCTGGATTCTCCGGCTATTTTTACACTCAATAATTTTCCATAGAGACCTGAGCAAACTAATCGATCGAGTATGGATCGATAGTTTTAGAAATAATGAAGCAGCCTTAGAGCTCGATTTATCGTGTGTCCATCGTGATACGAGGATGCCAGCTTTCAAGTGCAACCAGCGAATATCTAAAAATAAACTTGTCCCTCGGCACACGTTGAATAGTCGAGAGCGCGTGGGTATAATAATCGTGACATCCTGATAACGATTCGGTCGTGGGCTCTATATAACGAGCACATTTTCTTCGACAACGTCAACCCGACAAACTTCCTTGTCACTAAATTTTCAATATTCCGAATATTACGATAAAGATGATCAAAATATTTGAAAAAAGCGATACGAACTTTTGCGAAAAATCATTAAAATCGATAAAAATTTATGCGACTTGCTGGTTCAGTATCGAAAGCATGAAATTTCCGACCCACCGAATCTTTATAGCGTCGATCAAAACGCGATCGCCTGCGAGAGGAAAATTTGATCGAACGATTTAAGAGAAAAAAAATCAATTGACGGGAGAATCTCGAGTGTAAATTGGCAAGGGAAAATATACTCGCGAATAATAAAAACTATCAGGATCCCGTAAGCTTTTGTGTGAATGTTTCTTCGTCCAAGCGTGCCACCCTGTATTACTGAATGCGTGCAGATAACTATGGCACGCATGAATCTCAAGACAGACTCGAGTCGCGAGCATTTTTTAAACTCCTCCAGAGTGATGGGCCACAAATAACCGTGTCACTCATTCATGAGAAAATATGCAAATAAGCAGGTTTTCCTGGTGCTGACAAAAGGAAAAAAGAAAATAAATTGCAAGAGGAATTCTTTCGTGTGAGCCGAACGGGAGTCACCCGGTAGACCTTTATTTATCCAGCCTCGAGAAAACTCAAGTTAAAATCTTCCACTTGAGTCCCCGGCACAATAGAACGACCTACCAAAGCCTCGTCCACGCTATACAAGGGCAACACATTTTCACGATCGATAATTCCACTTCGTACACATAAGTCTCTGCCTGTATGGCCTGCAGTGCGATGCCCGACAAGTTGAGACGTCGATACATATCTAAGTCCAACCTGGGCCCGTATAATCCTCCTCCACTCATGTAAATACACGCGGCTCAAGTATCACGCGAGAAGACACCGAAAGATCGATACGAATGTGTTCTCAAAACGAAAAAGTCTTTCCAAATTCCAAAACCATCGAGCTCTCCTATCAACTTTTTCCCACAGTGTCAAATCCATTTTTTTCACCTCCTTGTACTATGACAATTATTTCGATGGTTTCGATAAATAATCATTCATCAAAATAATCCAAATATTATTTTTATTTTTTTATGAATAATCATTTATTAGCATAATGAAAATAATTATTATAAGACAATTGTAAGAGAATATTATAAGAAAATTATTTTGATTATTTTGATAAATTACAATTTTTGATAAATAAAAAACAAACAAACAAAATTATTTTTCGGTGCATTTCAACGACGCGAACTTTAACATCGTATAAATGGTAAACGTGACCTGAATCCGGCTAGAGTTCGCGGCCGAAAATCGATAGTCTCAGAAAATAATAGTATTCCATGGGCTTGTCGCTTGTTTTGTGAGTTTAAGTTTTTTTTTCGAAAACGCAACGTCCTGTGGCGTGAAAAATGATCAAATTATGTTGTTATTTAATTGCGATTGAAAAAAGAATTTTTCCGCAGTCTCATTGTAAGTTTAGCGGCTGAAAAAAAAAAGCGGTTGAATGTTGGAGCGTGTAAATGAACGTGTGATGACCCACAGGTCTCGAAATTCCATGGACAATTGCGAAAAAATAAATTGGAGGTAAAAAAAAAAAAAAAAAAATGTATTCATAAGCATTTAAGTGGCAAAGTGCTGTGCAGTTTCTCGGCGTCACACAATCTTTCCACTGCAGTCTCTCGGGGGTCAACACAATTTTCTTCTCGTTAGCATTGGCCGTGCATTACGAGCCCGGTATGCAGATGCGTATGGATGTCAGTGTGTGCTGTACCTGTGCCTCCTTTTTTTTGTGTCTCAGTCTCCAAGAGACAAAATAAATGCTCGTGCAATCATTGCCAACCGATGTATACCGCGGGCTTGTCGCTTGTCACGGCCGATATACGCGAGATACACGGAGATATACGCGATCCCAAAACTCGAAGAAATGCTTAAATGTTTGTATTCGCGACACGTACGCGCAATCCTCCGTGACACTGATTCCTTGTGCCCCAATTTTTTTTCTTTCTTTACGGACGTCCACCTCTTTTCGACAAAATGCTCACAATACGCGCAGCTGAAAATATTTATTTGCGATAGAGCATGCACGAAAACGTTCAGCAGATTCTCCTGTAATCAGGCGATTCACTAAGTAATTGAATGTCTTGGCACGTTTCGCTATTTTTCGTCGCCTCAAACTTTCACGAGCCACAAATTCATACAGATTTCAATTTTCATTTTTATTTCGATCCATTTGTTGATTAATTTTGATGTTAAATCAATTTTATTCATAATCCATTAATACAACAATTAATGATCAAAATTAATAAAGAATGCTGAAATTATTAAATTATTGAATTATTAAATGATTAAATTATTGAATTATTAACTTATTAATTTATTAAACTATTAGATTATAAAACTTCGAAATTATAAAATTAGGAAATAATGAAATTCCAAAACTATAAAATTATTAATAAATTATTGAAAAATGTAAAAAGATTGTGAAATCCAGGAGTGAACGAACAGTAGATTTCCTAACATTCCAATGACACAATCATCAATGCCACGAACATTCTTGGATAATTACAAATTTACTGCGTGAAGCAGAGAGTTTCGTATTGGAATTTAATGAGAGAAAAAAATCGTCGTCCGGCTCTAACCACGAGTTTCCGGAGTCGAGAAATGGACCGTAGTTTCCGGCACACAAAGACGTTGCAAACCGATTGGAGTAAACGAGTCTTCGTAATCGAAGAAAAAAAATGATGGAGAATTCCAATAGCCTTTGCTAGAGGTGTAGCCAAAGGCACCCTTTATTCTAGTCTGTCAAAAGATTCGTCCAGTATCTCAGCGCTCAGCGCTGAGTGGACAAAAAATTAAGAATCCATCGACCAGTCCAGCTAAGCCGAACAGTCGAGTCTCTTGCTTATGAAAAGAAACCAGAAATTGCGGAGCTCGTAAAATCTCAACACTGCGAGAAATTTTTTTAGACTAGCAAAAGAAATAAAAACGGTTAAAAAACTTCGTTCGAGAATTCATGAATATTTGAAAGAATCGCGAAAGAAAAACTACTGGATTCCCGCAACATGCCGTCAGTGCGATTGCAGCGATTTATACCAATCCGAACGAAACATTTCATTGATCGAACACAATTTTTCCATAATTAGCAATTTACAAGGTACGGAGTTAAATTAATAAAAATAGCAGGAGAAAAATTTGATTGGAGGAATTTTGTGATTTGATTGGAATATAATTTTCCGAATCGATCTATACCAATCCAAACGAAGCTTTTCATTGATCGAGCGGAATTTACAGGATAGGCAGTGTTTAATGAATAAAAATTAGAGAAGGAAAATGAAATTGGAGAAATTTTGTGATTTAATTGGAAAATAATTGTCCGAATCGATCTATCCCAATCCGAACGAATCATTTCATCGATCGAACAGATTTACACAATCCCCCAGAACTGTCAATTTACAGAGTATACACAATTTGATTAATAAATGATAACCGGACGCAAGGTTAATTGAAGAAATTTTGTGATTGACTTGAACAATGAAAAATCTTAATTTCCGTTTCCTTTTTCTATGTTGCAGTGTTCTGAAAGGCAGAAATCTCTCGATCGTGTCCGTGACAAGTGACTCGAACAGTGTGAAATCATCGCCGAAGAAAATCTGGAGACCGAGAGTCGCTGGGAAAGCAAAAGAGTGAGCGAGGGATTTGGAAAAAAAATGAGAGTTGGAAATTGATTGCGAACGGATAAATCGTACGTGAGGATTGAGCGAAGAGAAAAAAAGGAGAAAGAAGAGAGGGAAGGGGGGCAGGAGGGCGTGTGAAGAGAAAAAAAAGTGTTGGTGAGTGTCCTTCGCGTCGTCTTCCTCATATCCTCGTAATCATCGTTGTCGTCGATTAAAGATGAACGACGTAGATATGATAGGCGTCGTTCTCCGAGCTCGGTCATCTTCAATATTTCCATCAGTCGTTTGCGAGTGCTCGATCTATTGAGTCGTTTAAAAATGTGCATAGCAGCAGCAGCAAAAGCGATGAGCTAAACGTCGAGCTGTTGCTGTTCCGGATCGTCAGGTTTGATGAAATTGATGGGGGCGCGTAAAAGTGAAAATAAATGAAAAGCGATCGGTGTGATTTGAACGAATAAGGCGACGTGGGATAAAATAAACTTTGGCAAAGAGGACGACGCTGTAAATTTGGCAAAAAATGCTGAAAACTCTTGGACTGAGATGTGGGGAAAGGAACAACTGGTTTTGATGGTCGCGGTGGTTAACGCGACGGAGAATATTAATCGGGAGTGAAAGTGATCGGTTTATTATTCGTGCAATCGTCGCGGGCGATCGACATGGAATAAAAAAAAAATTTTGTTTGTTTTTTTTTCTTTCTAATAATTAATTAATTAATTAACACAATTGGAGAAATATGAAGACGATGGGGGATGTCGTGGCAGCTCCGCCACTTGAAGACGCTGGCTCTTCGGTTACCGATTCTGTGCAGCATCCTTCCTCGAGCAAAGAACTCGGTCAAAGAACTTTAAGGTCACTAAAACGAGGCTTTGGTAAACTGTGGAGGAGACATCGGGGCAATGCATCCATAACCGAATACGATCCGTGCTACAAGGTCGCTTATCTTGGGAACGTACTTACGGGATGGGCCAAAGGTCAGTCTCATTTAAAAGCATACGTGTGGCTTGGATATTTGTAATTGTGCATTCGCCATTGAAGGAGGTCAGCTACTCACAACAATGTTGCCCTATTAAAAGCATTGGAAAATTCGGAAAATATTAGAATTTGATGAAATTTCGTGAGCAAACTCTTTGGCATTAAATATGAATATACACATTTTTTAAGATTTTTCTTTCACATAGTTTTCGAGTAATAAAACTCTAGAGTTTACATGCATGGCCAAAGGATTCAGATAGATATAGATACATTTTTTCAATATTGCAAACTCTAATTATTCGACAACTATGCAGAGAAAAAATAGGGAAAAATTTGTGTCATCGTATTTGATGCTGAAGAATATTATCACCAAATTTGAGTGAATTCTTATCATACTGTCGTATGTAGCCAACGTTCTCAAGGAGGATAGCCACTCGCCACAATATAAATGAAAGAAAAATAATTTGAACAAATAAAATTAAATTGGATAAAAATTCAAAATTCATGAAATTATTAAAAAAAATAATGATAAAAATATGAAATTTTATTTAATTCTATAAGCCACACGCAACAATATAAATTAATAATATAAATAAAATAAAAATAGTTGGAACAAAATAAAAATTCAATGAAATAAAAATGTAAAATTTATCAAATCATGAAAAAAAAAATGATAAAAATATGAAATTTTATTTAATTCTTATTTTCTCCCACACCAGATTGGATTAAATTCTTATCATATTGTCGTATGTAGCGAAGCTCCTTAAGCTGATCGCCTGAGGACGGCGCGGCAAGGAATTATAAATGGGAACGCAAGCGCCATGATCAATGGTGGAATAGGCACGTATAGGTCGCGGATATCTCGCGATCCTCACAAGTCCTCGAGGTCATCTCTTTGGCAGATCTTATGCCCCATTAACTGCGCGCGATCGAAACGAAAACCACACGAGATTTAACGATTAAAAAAAAAATGTCAACTCTGCCATTTATTGCAGACAACTTCCTCGTCAAATCTTTGTCCAAAATCTTTCCCGACTTGTGCTCATTCCGATGAATCTCTCGCGAAGCTTCGTTAGCGGCAGCCAAGTCCATAAAATCGACACGAGCACAGGGTAGCCCATTTTATTTATAATGAGCGTCGACTTGGTGGTCGTCGCGTCCACGAACAAAAATAGTTTGCCCACCGGAAACTTCTCTCAATCGCCTCAACTCGCCAAACACGATTTACGTCCGTTTTTCATCAAAATATTCCGCTATTTTGTAAACATCAATTTTAGGTCATTCCTGATCTCCGATAAGCTCATTATCGGTCAATGTATTTGAGGATGATTGCATGCCCGTGAAATTTTCCATTATTGAGCGTTTTCGATGCAACCGACGAATCGCAAATTATCAATCAATCCGATGAATCTTTAATGACGAATTTTTTTTTTATCATTATTTCGGAGACGAGTCTCTTTTTTATTTTGAAATGGACCCAATGTCCCAAAGATTATTGAGCGGCTCGCTCAATGGGACTATTTAATATTGCCAGGATCCGGTTTTTCGCTTAACACAAATCACCTGATCTCAAGGTGCAACGATATTCTCGTATGAATATTATTCCGAAATCCAAACTCATTTCTCGACCATCTTTTCTGACCTCGAAACGAAAATTTGACAATTTTTACGTAACCTGATTCGATCTTTGGCGATTAAATGACAATTTTGTTTGCCAAAGAAGGGCAAAGGCACGATTTTCCTTCGACATCATGTGCGAATTGACCAAAATTCCTTTTTCCTTGAGCAGATCTCGAGATGCTTATGAAATATTTGATCGAGACGATAAAACGATATTTTTTCGTGATCCAAACCGAAGATCAGTACGAAAATTGTCATGGTTTTTGAAATTTGACGAATGATCAATAGAAAAACGTATTTTTGTGGGAAAAATGAATTTTCCAGCGACTTGCAGTTTATTTTCTGTCTCGAGCCATCGAGGATCCTCGCAGCTATCCAACTTGTTTGTTTCAATCGAACAAAATCAAAATATTATTGTGTTTTCTCATGGCAAAGGGATGAGGAAGAAAAATAAAAAAGTTGATGGATTAATAGTTGAGTCGTGGATCGACAAAAGCTTCAATGATGAATTCGTTCGGACGAGTAATTGTTTTTCTTTCCTTTAATCGACGAGACATATGAATAAGTTGATGTCCGCTGGGTCATGCGATATGTTCACCCACGTATTGCACCATTTGGTTGGTACGAATATAGTCGGCGCGCCGTTAGGCCAATTGGGACGGGCGCAGTAAAGACAAACAGTAATTAAAACCGGTCAGCGGTATATTCATCAAGGATATACATGCACGTACTGACACAAAGTGTAACATGAGTCGGCGACTCGAGCGGAGAAGGAAAGAATGTAAAGTAGATTGAAAGTCAGGACTGAGACAGCCCCGGTTGGTATCCGGAAGTGCGCAATCGTTATTTCGTGTACACGAGTCGTCCTCGTTCATTGAGATTCCATCGTGCAATTCTCTATTTACGAACATGCCATTTCTGGAGGCAGCCTTAATCTTGGACAGACAATAGATACGTCTTGCACGTTATTTCTGTCGAGAGATCGTCGATAAATGATTTTTTTTCGAGCCTCGAGTTTATCGTGACTTTTAGAGATTAGAACAATCGATAAGAGCGTCAAAAAGAAGCTGGCTGAAAAACCGAGATATGCGAAAATTCATTCTATTATTAAATTGTACCAGTCACGATTCATTATCTTCGATTTCATTGAATCTGATGATTGTCACTGGAAAAGATGCCTCGATGATAAAAATAATACGAGTCGAGTCGACCGAAGGAATAAAAGGAAAAAAAATTATGTCAATTACGAAATATCGATTCCTCGGATGATTTGACGTGAACTGAGAAAACGATTTATTCATATGTACCAGGATTTGTCAACTGCTGACAAATGTCAAGTTGGATACAGCGAATTAAATGTTTTTTTAACGGTTAATTAATCATTTATTTGAGCCTCTCGCGATCGTCTGAAATAAAAATTTGTTAATAGTTAATAAATGAATCATTTGATAAAACGTAACCTTTCTTGATAGCAAATGAATTTTATGACCATAAACATCTACTGAGTTGAGGGAAATGAAAGCGATCGAACAAATCATTATCTTCAAGGACATGCTATGTCTATGAAATTTCATGGTAATAATAAAAATGATTTTTGACCATTAACAAATTTTGTAACATTTAATGAATGTTTGAGTAAAAGTACCAACTAAATATATTTCTTTATTATAAATAAACTGTTTTCTCAGTGCGAAAAGGATCGAGTGACAAAGTCGTCGGCCCAAGAATGAAAGAGTCTCTTTTGTTTCTTGAATCAATGACGAAATGCCACAATGTCGTAAGATGCTCATGCGTTTTTTTGTTTTGTGATGGATCATGCGGGTTATCCACAGGCACATTCTCGATCGCACGTTTTTTTTTGCCAGAAAAAAGTATTTTATACAGGAAGAATGATTGATTAGATTCGTGGGGAAAATCGCGCACTTAGGATGATGAATACGGTGACATAATCAAGGTGGTTGGCGTACGGACACTTGGTAATTAATTGTGTGACGATACTTGTAGTAAGAGGAATGGATGTTCCTCAATAAAAACGACATAAAAGTCACATGAATATAATAATCGATTTTCGTATGAATTGTGCAAAGTGAAACAATGCAATCGTTGAATTTGTTTTCCTGTTAATATTCTGACGTCCGAAGTTGATAATCGATTGGTCAATGAGTGTCCAATCACCGAACGTATTATCGCATCTGCCTGGATCTCGTCATTCATGAATAACTCTTAACATCATTGTCTCTCATCTCGCGATCCTTCGTCATTAAATCAGTTTCCCGGTACATAAAGATTTTCGCAACAATTCTAAGCAAAGAGAGACGAGTTTTCATCGAATTATTCCTCGATCTTCAAACATTTATTCCCTCGTATAGTGCACTTGAATTTCAATAAATATTTATTGCAGTCTCGAAATAAAATCATCGAGAAATCGAATTCTTATGTTATCCATTTTCCTGAGAGAAAAAAAAAGGACTTTCGGTACAGATCAAGTGTCCTGCACTTGACCTTGGCTTGACAACTGCTGGAGAACGAACGTCAAGTTCAATCAAACAAGAATGAATAAATACAAAATTTACAATAAATAATATTCAACTCAATAATAGTTAAATTATAAAATAATAAATATATAATATGAATTTCTATTGTTTATCAAATATTTTTAAAATGATTTTAAATTTACTCATTGATTTTTTTCATTCATTTATTTATTTATAAATTTTATACAAAAAAAAATTGATATTAATAATAAATATACATAAATATAAATATATAATGATTTAATATCCAACACATACAATATTATACATAATATATTTATAATTATATTATGTATTTATTATCATTTTATATTTTTATCATTATTTGTTATGATAATTATGATTATTTATTATAAATATATAATATATATATATATAATATTGGTAATTAATAATAATTATAATATATAATAAAATCAATATAAAAATAGTGGACTGGGAATGGAAGGTGCGAAGGTGATGAAAAATGTAGATTGATGGTTCACTCAACTGGTCTCTGGCAATTGCGAATAAGAGATAGAGTGGGATCGACCTTGCTAGGACTCTTGAACGATGCAAGTTAATGAACACGAGTGTATCGATTGGAATGTCGTTGAGTGGATGAAATACGAGCAAAGCCAAGAAAAATAGAGAACAATCTCGTAGGTAGTCGAGAAGCGAATTCCGAATGGCTGTTGATTTCGAATTGGCAAGGAAAAACCTCGGAGTGAATGGATCGATCCATATCTGAGAATTTTGATAACGTCATAGATGATGGAAATGAGAATGGTTCGTCATTTATGAGATTTCTGGCGCCTGTGAAACAGCACCAATGATGATGTAATCCCAGCTACGTATTATATCCGAGGGCAATGTAAACGAAACCTTCACCCTGTAGACCAGATCATATGTTCTCTTGAAAACTCGGGTTCCACTGGCCCAAGGTCACGAGCTTCCTGAATAACTCGATTAAGTGAAAATCCATTCCTACAAAAAACTTTACCGTTCCTCGACCTTCCAAAGGGTATACTCGTGGATGTGGAAATACTGAAAACTTTCAAACTTCGCAGTTTTTGCCTTTGATGATAATATAATGGAAATGACCACTGCCTCGGGATTAACGGCCCAGTCTAACTCATGCACATGTGGGTAACCGTAAGCAATAGTTTACTGGGTACACTTACGTTGAATGGATATCGTCGTTTTCGAACTTGTTTGTTTGGGTTTGTTTGGGTTTTTTAAGGTTTGTTCGCGTTTGTTTGGGTTTGATTTTGTTTCGGATGGTTCCAGTTTTTTTTGGTGCGTTTCGGTTTGATTTTGTTTGGGTTTGTTCGGGTTTTTTTGGGTTTGTTTGAGTCTGTTTGGGTTTGTTGGGGTTAACTGCTTTCTAACAGGTTCGATATTTCTGAAGCTTCTTATTTCACCGAGCTGTCGATGTAGCAGAGCATTCGTATTTGCATCAAGGTTTATCTTATCCACCCGCAAATCTAGGATATAGCTTTCTTAATCGGTCCTGAACCTGTAGAAATGAGAAGTAGCGAATCTCTGGAAAGTCGAGCCAACGGGAACGAGGGAATATTACGAACGTTTTGGAAAAGTGAGAATATCATTTGTCATTGAATAAGAGAGACCGCAAGAGAGAGAGAAGGAGAGAGCGAGAGAGTCTGAAGGAAATCGAAGCTGCAAACATAGACGATTGGGGTTGCGATCGGAAAAAAAAATGAGAGCAATCCTGTGTGGAAAGTCGAAGAAATTGGAACAGCCTGTCCGAGTTTCTAGACTTTTTCCACTTCCAAGCCAAAGAATTTCTTCGATCGATTTTTTTCTTCCTAACCAATAAAATCAGTCGTCACATTCGTTCCTTGATACGAAGGACATTTTCCCTAAATCCATCAAAGCAGAATCCTTGAAATTCCATTGCCCCCAACAACAAATAACGATATTCCCAAATTCCAAGCCCCAACAAAAACATCAAGTCATTATTATTTATTCCGACTGCAAAGAGGACAAGCTTGGCATGTTAATATCGAGCAATGACGATCGAAATATCAATTGGCATTGCCAAGAACGTAACCCATGCCTCAACTACTGTCGCCACCGGTAAATCGTACCGAGGAGAAAACGAAATATTCAGTTTCATTTGCCATCTCTACATTTTTTACAACTCGAGAAAATTTTAGTTTGATTCACAAGACAATCAGAATGTTTTTATTGCTTCCAGGCGGTACTTTATTTTAGCAGTAATCCTTCAGCACCGAAGCGAGGTTTACTTATGACTTGGAGTAACGTTAATAATTCAATGAGTTACGACTTCCGTATCGTGCAGCGTAGAAAGTTGTTTTATTTAGAGAATCCGGCTCAGTTTCCGGGCGATAAACGAAATGCGTTTGGATATTCAGAGCATATTAAAAATAAATTTCAACATTTTTCCAGTTGGTCAGAAAAAAAATGATAATTTGTGGAGGTTCGATTTTCCCTCGTAAATTTCGAGTCCATGGGGCTGTTGGATCGATATTTTCTACTGGGAATCGATAGGCAATTCATAGGGGTATATTATTTATTTATACGACACCCTGTACACGTAATGGGGCAATGAAATAGAGACAAAGTTAAGCAGGCTCTCTGGGAGCACGCAATTCTTTGGATAAACGTTGAAAGAGCCGGTTTGCATCTGGACAAGGTCGTCCCGCTCTTCCCGACAACCTTTCTCTCTTGCCTGCTCTGTTGGCTATCGAGAAGAGAAAATATCCTGCCATGCACTTCCGATTCGTGCTACTTGACACTAAAAACGCACTACCTCCTATCCCCGCAAGCCTCTTTCCTCGCTTTCCTCATCGATCCGCAAAATATAATGCGCTCCTTTCGCGGCGTTCGAGAGAAGATAAAGAACAAAAAAAATTGGAGTGGTGAACGCTCGCAGCGAACGGACTGTCGGAAATTCCAATCGGTCTCGATACTTTACGGTGCTCTTGATATATACAGAAATAGCAAATCACTCGCGACCTTTAATAAGCATCGACAAATTTGTTTGAGGAGGTTCACTACCTAAGCCAATATGACAAAAATTTAATAAAATTTCATATTTTCTTATTGTTCATTATCATTATTCAATCAATTGTCAATTTTCACATAATTTTATTATTGTTTCAAAATTATTTTCATTCAAAATCAAAATATTTTCATAACATTATTTATTTAAATTTAATTCAATAAAATTTAAAAATTTTAAATTAAAAAATTCAAATTAATGTGAATGTAATGTTATTGAATTACAATGAATTTAAATAAATAATTGAAGAAATAAATAAATTTAGTTCGTTCACCAAATATCATAAAATTCGAATAATTTTGCATTCTCCTATGCCCTTAATATGGCAGCATCATTGTGTCTAGCCACCCTCCTTGAAAAACTTTTGAGTTTGCGATTATTCGTGTATTTTTGTTTACCCTCAAAATAGTGAATCGACGCATATGAATAAATACACGCACAAGATTGATAGACGTTTATCGTGCAATTACCCGGTTTTTATGTCATGTCGATAAAATCTGAAGAAAAATGAAAGAACTTTGGAATAGCGTTCAAGATTTGCGGAAGACGATTGACAGATATCGCGGGAAGCGAAACTGGCGTCGACGACGTTGTCGCCATCGATACTTATTGCACGATCAATCATCGCGTCCTTTATTTTTCCGACGTGACATCAATAACGCCCCCAACCAATCACTACTTCCGGAACGTTCAGTGACCTCGGCAACAAAAATATTACGCTTACGCCTCCGAAAAAAAAATAAGGATAAATTAATGAGACGTAGAAAAATGATCGACCGAGAGAACTTGTGATGGTGAATTCATGAGACGGAAAATTGCACTGAAAATAGACTCGAAGTAAAAGTAGGGAAAGTGGAGCACGAACCAATGGGTTTGTGGGGGAGAAAAAGATTATGTGAGTCTCTTTATGATAAAAATAAAAACCTCCGCGCTATTTGGCCTGAATATTTTTAACAAATGTTTGAAAAATGATCGGAAAATGCGGAGATATCAGGAGAATTTTTTTTTTTTAATGCACAAACAACTCGAATATTTGATTGGATATCGTATTTTTTAAATTTAAAAACGAAAACTCAATATTCGGAAAAGCTGCCGCGAATTTTTCCAATCTCAATAAATGTCGTTTTCAAAAGTTTCTTTCTCTGGCGCCTTTCAATTAAGAGGCTAAGTGGCAGTTTATCTCGTAGGTAATTTTTTAACCGTGAGACGAATGAATAATTAGACAAAATGTGATTATTCTCGCGTTAATAGGCCTGTTCTGGATTTCGCACTTTTGCTCTCTGACGTACTAAAGGAAAAAAAAAATGATCTAGTCCACAATAATGTTGTTCTTGGAGCGAGCTACGTCAGAGGTGTGCAAAATTTAAATCGATTATTTCCATATGGATTATTCGCTTTTACGACGAGGGAATGTCATCGGTCATACGGTACAATATTTTTTATCAAATATTCCTCGCTATCGATATGTTTGGTTAGGAAGAGCCATTGGATGCTGGGCCTCGCGACGTGGTTTTTAAAATTAAATGATTTTTTGGGACATGAAAAAAAAAGGATTTAAGATTTCGGCGATTTTGTTTGGGTTTGTTCGGGTTTGTTTAGGTTCGTGCATCGATGACAGAATGAGAGATGGAAATACCGGATTCAAAAAATCAGAATTATTCAAAAATTAGACTCTTTGGAATGATTTTATTGTTGTTTTTTTCTTATTATGGCTCTATTGTTCAAATATTCCCTCCATCTTTCCGATCACTCAAAACCGCAAAAAAAGATCGCGTGTGGAAATAGAAATTTGTAGTAAACGTTTCTGGAGGTTGCGGTATATCGAGCGAATAATGAGTCGATCAGATTGATCGCGAGGGCGAATTGAATCTACGAGTAATTCTTGTTCTATTTACGGTCGTTTATCGTCCATTCTGCGAACGATTCTCAGTAATCGGTCCAATTGGCCGGAGCCTCAATAATCGATACGACATTAAGGGCATCAGAGATCTTTTTTCAAAAACTCGTCCACTCACGATTCCATCCTCAGTTTCGTGATTTTTAAATGCGGAATTTTTTCATTATACCTCGAATTTTCTTAATTATACGATCAAGACAGGTAGTCGTCGCTCGAAATCTTTTGAGCGATGCCATTTATTCCCAGCTCAAGTTTACTGACCCCTCTCCTTGTAGGACAGCCTTTATGTTGTGTAACGCACATAGTATTTTAACGCACGATATGCTGTTAGGATTACAGTAGTTTACGGATCGCACTAAAGTACCGATACTTACGGGTCTATGGCGTAACAGTATCACAATATATTTTCAACGGTTTGTCTGAAGCTAAAGAAAGAAAATCCGAGACAAGTGCCCACTGGAGTTAATGCATGACTCAATTTTCCCTGGAATATTGTTCGGCGTCCTGAGGGGATCCCACGAGAGATTTCCCAAGCCCCGACCTCCCGAGCGTCAAAAAAAAAAAGACAACAACAGCAACAACAACTTGTGTAAAAGTCGTGTAAGGTCTTTCGCTCTCGATCGTGGATGAAAAGAGTGAAATATCTCTCGAAGGGCCTGGAGGTCAAAATGTTCCGAAACCTTGTGCCATGGCGAACGAAAATGTAATCGAATAAAGTTAGGGCTTACCGAACGCCTACGGACTAATGAGTCTCGCCGAAAATCTCCGTCCAACATTTTCATTTAAATTTTATTTAATTATTATTCAAATTAAAATTAAATTTGAATAAAATAATCGATCGTGGGTGGATGGAAAATTCGTGGGCAGGGGAATGAGTCAAATATATTTTTCCCAAAACCTTTTCTCTTCTTACCTCGTTTATTAACATGTCAAAACTTTTTCTCGCCCCTTTTCCCTTCCACTAATCAATTTTTCTCCCTTTTCCTTGATGTTCTCCCAATTTCCTCCATCGTTTTCTTCCTCTCCTGAAACCCTTGACATTTTTTGTGTCCTCGCCCCAATTTTTATCAGTGACTGACAATCGTGAGGGTCACGAGGGATGAGGGTGGCCAAACTTTCCAATACGACTGTGTTAATAGGCCGTGATCCAAGTCCCCTCACTCCACGACCTTCACCTTTTACTTTATTCCCTTGTCACTCCAATTTGTTTTCTCAACCTTGACCAAATTGTGTTCCAGTGTCATTAAAACTCTCTTACTAGTCTTTTCCCCTAATCTCCGTTCTTTATCGAACAATCAACATCGCATTATATTCCTGAGACTTTCACGCACATCTCGCAGACATTCCTGATACCTTTTGCCGCTAGGGGATCAGCTTTACTATCGCCCGTGCCCATCTAACTCGTACACGGAAACGGAAGCTCGCATGACGAAAATTTATTAAACATAATATTCCGATATAGGTCGCTCCTATCAAGGTCAATGGTTTTAGCCTGAGGTTCAGCAATTTATAAAAATAATAAGAATAAAAAATAAAGTCTCAAAATTTTTTTGAATAAATCGAAAAAATAAAAATAAACGAATAAATAAATCAATCAATAAGTAGATAAGTGAATGAATGAATGAATAAATAAATAAATAAACTAATGAATAAATAAATGAATAAATAAATCAACCAATGAATAAATAAATAAATAAATAAACAGACGAGTATACAAATAAATAAATAAGTGAATGAATAAATAAATAAATAAATAAATGAGTAAATGAATGAATGAGTAAAATATAATATAAATATTGAAAAAATAAAGAAAATAAAAATTTGGATGAAATTAGGATACGAAATAAATGGAAATAAGATTTGCGGGAATGCTGCGTCGTGGCAAAACATTGTCGGTGTAACGATAAATATTTCAGCCAGATCGTGTTGATGAGAGTTTGAATTAACCAAAAACGATAAAATTTTGTTCAGGCGAAGGTTGCGTCGAGAAGCCGGTATCAACGCTCTGGCGTAATTACGTCGGCAGCAGCAGGCCCGATGTAATGATGAGACTGACCGTTACGAACGGTGGGCTAACGGCAACGACCAAGGACCATGGATTGACCGAATATTGGGCCCATCGAGTCACTTATTGCGCTGCACCGGCCTCACACCCACGCCTTTTCGTTTGGGTATACAGACACGAGGGACGTCGATTAAGGCCGGAATTAAGATGTCACGCTGCTCTCTGCTCCAAAGAATCGACCGCACGAAGACTCGCCTCGACTCTCAACGCCCGCCTTCATCAGGCGCTTCTCGAATTTCGGAGGGACAAAGTTTCACGACAAAACGCCAGGTCAGACCTTCCTACTATTATGACGCATATTTTCCAATTTTTTCGGGAGCATTGAAGGAAAAAAAAAAAAAAATTCATTAATATTTTAATTTTTCTATTTTTCCGGATCCGGCTAATTAGTCATGCCCGTTTCAATCAAATTTCTTGACGTGAGAGAACGTCTGGAAAGATATTCAGAGAATTTTTGGAAAAATAAAAATTTTTGCAATTTTTTTTAGCAAAAAATTTCCGGAAAAATGAAAAATCGTAAGAAAGAGAAAAATTTTGGTCGAATTCGAAAAAATGTCAAGCCATTCCGATGTAAATGGTTTTTTGGTTCAGATGCAATTTAGATCAACCGCTTAATTATTTTTTTATACTCGGATGAAGATTTCGAGAGTGTATGTTGAGTGTATCGTACGGTGAATATCGTGAGCCCGATGAATGGGATGAAAAAACGTTTTTAGGTGACCGTGTCGTTGGTAGCATCGAGCCGGAGCAAAAAGTCATTTTCGTAACCAAAATTGCGAACACGTTCAGCAACGAGCGTGAGTAACGGTCTGCTCGCGTCGCGTATTGAGGAAAGAAATTACAATTGCGCGGAATTCCGTTACAATTTTTTTATTACTGACAATTTTTACGAAATTTTATGGCCAACGTTTATTCGAATTTGCTTAACATTGGAATTGTCTCGAAGAATATAATTGTGCAAAGATTTTTATCATTTCTAATAATCCATTGCATTTAATTTTTGCATTTTGGATCGTTGGAATGCAACGAAATTCTGCATTTTCTTGGACAGAGCTCACGATTCCTATTGAATATTCAGTCAGGAGAATAAAACGATTATTTTTCAGGACCCAAACCAAAAATCGGTGCAAAAATTTTCGTCTTTTCAATATTTCTTTCTTCGTCAATATTTTTTATTTCATATTTAAATATATTTATTGAAATATTTTTGGATATTTTCCATATTATATTTAAATATATTTATTCCAATATTTTTCATTACGTTGAGCAATATTTATTTAATTTTTCGTTGTTTTTAAAAATCGAAAAAAAAAGAAAAAGTTTTTTTCAACACGAAGCGTCATAATTTTGGGCCGAAAATTGGGGATTTTCACTATTTTTGAAAAACTGAATCGGCCGATAATGAATGTCGAGAGAATAAGTTGGTTGACTGTAAATCGGAGACAATTGAATGCACAGCACCGATTGGAAAGTGTGCATGTGGTCACGATGAGGTTCGAGGGGCGAGAGAAATCGTAGACCGTTGGGGCTCGCGAGCCAAAGATGAATATTTGAGACGGAGGAGTGAAGTGCATTGGACAATTTGAAACTTGACTGGAATGACCTCGTGACATAATGACCCAAACGTATACGTTGTTCATTATTTCTTACAGATTGTCGCTGGCGAACGCTGTCTATGAGAATCCGTCGCTTCCACGACGAAAAATCCTGCTCAGTACCGGAGGACAGAACTACAGGCCACCTCTGGAGAGATCGAAAAGTGCTCCCAAACTCTCTGCTATCGAGGAAGACGCAGTCGCCGAAGAAATCGAACAGAAAAGATTGCTCGAGGAACTCAGGTAATTTGTTTATTTTTTTTACTCAACATAATCAAACGAATTGGCAGCTCAAAAAATAGAAATCGTTGCCACGTTTTTTCTGGACTTTTTTTACCGAGCCCGAAAAACTGCAGTGTAAAAAAAAAAGTCCCAAAAAATGTTGGGAAACTTGGCTGCATTTTTTTTTCTGGGGATAATTTTCTAGGATTTTGTAATTCATTTCGGTGGGACGAATAGAAATATGAAATAATCGGATCGTTATTTCTTGGTGATTAGCGAAAAGCCATAAATTCTTGAATTTTTCATTTTCGAGTGCCAGCCCCGAGGAAACTTGGTCGTCCTTCAAAAATCATAAGGAAGCAATCACCGAACGTAATTTGCATACTTGTTATTTACGTAATGCTCATCAGCTGTATGCCAATTTGATGTGAGATTTTTCTCTCTCTTTTTCATGTTTTCATACGCGATGTAGCTCGACTCCTAAATTTGGTATAATTTTTCTCATAAAAACCGGAATTATGTGAGTTTTGAGTAATTTGTCGTAAGCCAATGAAATATTTCTCATTCACTCGGATCACGATATTAATCAATTCCCCGCGAATCGCATCAGAAGAATTTTTTCCACTGCCTAGAAAAAGGCACAATTTTTCAAAATATTAAAATCGATTACAATTCCCGCAAAATGTTCCCTTGGAATTTGCGCTCATCTGCGTGACCCTCGACGACGAAATAAAACGGACCGAAATAAATTTAAACAGAATTTTTCTGCAGTTCCCGAATTTTATGAGATTTTTGGATATTGGTCCCGAAAAAATATTCGAAAAAAAAAGTAAAGACACATTTTCATAAAAATGTCAAAAGAATCGCGAGAGAAGAAATGCACAAAAGATCGAGCAAGAGTTTTTGTCATGAAAAGAATTTTTATCCATTGGCAGAAAATGAACGACCCCGGGAAACGTGTCGTCGTGACTTTTGAGAAAAATACATCGATGCGAGGAGCTAAAAACGTCTTGACGATATTTAATGAGAAGTGTGAAGTTGTTCTGTGCGAAAAGGCCTCGGCGATGAGTTAGCAATTGTTTTTTTTTTCGCTCCTCCTTCTCCACCGTTTTTTCTCGATGTTTTGTGTCTTTCCCAAACGAGCTCATTGTTTCGATTAGAAAGAAGAAAGAAAAAAAAGTTTTCCACGTGGATTGAGCATTTTTGTGTACATTAAGAAGTCGATGTTTCAAGGGCAGACCTTTCAGGTCCGAAAGGTCATTTACTGTGGGATTCGTGAGTGGTTGTTCCGTGCTCGGACCTTTACGAAAACAAAGTGAAAAAAAACCACAACAGTAAAAAACGTTGAAGAAAAATATTCCACGGAGATACTTCCTTAGTTGAACAATCTCTTATTTTAATCATTTCGACTGGACCGAAAACCAGTTTAGCTCGACCGTTTGGCATTTCATATTACTCTGTTGCTTCGTCCCCTCGGATGTTTCCGCATTTCCATCGATTCCCCGGCATTTACTAAAACTTTGTATCCTCCTTATCGACCACAGGAATAAAATCCGAATTCGCTGAATTCCTCGTCCATTCCCCGGACCAAAAGACCATCAAGTTTTTCCGAGAACCAAAATTAAATGGAAAAAAAAAAAACAAACAAACGAACAAAAAAAACGATTTCAAGTCGAAATTTTGCGAAAAAAAAACGAACGACATGATAATTCAGAATAATTAATGAATTAATTAATTAATTTGAATTTATCAGTTAGAAAAAATTTGAGCAATTCATTAATTACTAGAATTCTCTAGAAAAAATAAGAAAAAATAGGAAAATATTTTTAACCAATAGAAAAAATAGCGCAAATCAAAATAATAAATGAGTAAATGCATCAATAATTAATTAATCAATTATTGAATTATTCGTGAATAAATGAATTAATGATAATGATACTAATTCATTTATTCATTTATTAATTATTTATTATTTGCATTTATTATTTAAAAAAAAATCAAATCGAAATTCTTAGAAAAAAAAACCGAGAAAAACCAAGGTAAAAGCTGTGAAAAATGGGAACCTCACAATTCAGTTAGAACTCGAGAATGTATTCAGGAAAATTAAAAAAAAAAAATGAAGTCTCCCAAATCGATCGATCAGAAAATATATCAATGAGGTCAACGAACTCGATGAATAAAGAATAAATTGTTTTTTTTTTCGTTGTTCTTTTATAGGTCATTGGAGAATGTGGCACGAAGTTGGCAGGATCAGGATGGCTGGAGGCTGGCAAGGTTGGTGGATGCCCTAAATCGTGCGGGCGCCTCGAGCGAATATTCCGACGAAAATGGAAGTATATCGAGCGGGTGCGAGACGGCGAGTACATCGAACAGCGAGGAGAGAGTCCCGGGAACTAGTGATCATCATAATAATAATAATAATAACAGTAATAATAATAACAACAACAATAATAATAATAGTGAGAGTAGCGAGAATACGAGTAATGAAACGAGCGAGCCGCGACCGGGACGACGAGTAATATTCGCCGACGATGTTTTACGTTCGGTAACATCGACGGGTCCCGGTCCCCGTAGAAATTCCGATGGTTCTCCAAACTTTATGACGTGCGCCGGAAGCCCGAGATTTCATTGCTCCCGCGTAAAGACAAGAAATCGTTATGGCAATGAGAAAAACCTCGACGACGAGATGATGGAAGAAGAAACCGAGGAAGAGGACGTCGAAGATACCAACAGACACGTATTCGACTTCGAGGATACCGAAGACTTTGACGAGGTCTGAATGCACTTTTTTTTTTTTTTTAATCCGACACATTATTCATTGACATTGTGGTCGACAAAAATTTAGTCGAGTGCGCAAAAATTTTTCATGGCTATTAATTCGGATTTTTGTATTTGTTTTTTTTTTCAATTTAGAAAAAAAAATTTCAATTTTTCAAATTAAACAAATTTTTTTGAAGGTTTTTAAAATTTTTTCCAGATTTTTTCATTTTTTTTGATTTTTTTTTTAATTTTCAATTTTTTTTTTTACTTTACGAATTTTTTTTCAATTTTTTTGCATTTTTTTCAAATTCTTTAAATTAAAAATACAAAATTTTAATTTTTTCAATCCAAGAAATTTTTTTTTTTTCATATTTCTTGTGATTTTTTTTGAGGCTCACCTAATCGTTGACATTTGAAATTTGTCAGGTCGTTGACTACACGCCCCACGGTGAAAGTCCGAGCAGATTGGAGAACGCAAGCGGAAGAAGAATGGACGTGAAAGGTGAAAAGTATCCGAGCATAATGCGTCAAGTGGACAAACTCATAGAGAGCGAAGAAACAACTTTCTTGACTCTCGATTCGTTGGACGAGGAAGAGGCCGACAGTGACGAGAGCGGTTACGTCGAAGCTCCGCCGAAATCACTTCTCAGCCAGGAGGAAGTTGGCAAGGAATCGGAAGAGCCGTACGACTCGAAAACGAGTGTCGACAACGTCGCGATCATCGTCTCGGAGACGAACATTATTTCCAACAAAATTCCGGTCCCCAAGACCAAGGAAGATCGCAAAACCGACAGATCAATTAATAATTTGATCATCGATGAAAAATCCACAAATTCCCCGTTGGAAAAAACCGACGACACAACAAATAACAATCAAAAAATTAAAGATCGTGAAAAAGTCGATTTTATAAAGTGCCCCATTTCTGAGACCATTAAAAAACTCGCAAACGCCTCCCTAAGGTCGTCCAAGTCACTGGAAATCTCAACGAGCACCTGCCTCAAGGCACTCAACAACCTCAAGACCTCAAAGTCATTCGACACCACTAGACACGTCGACAACGAAGAAGAATCCCCGAGTCTTCATCAACGCAAACAACTCCTCGCTCAACAGGGAGTCAATGTGTAAAGTCGAAAAAGAAAACGCGATTTTGCGTTTTTGGTTCGTGGACATTTTTCACGAGGAAATTCCCAACGAACCCCCCAATATTTTACACCCAAAAATCATCGAAATTCATCTCAAAGTGACAACAAACAAAAAAACAAACTTAAAGATCATCGCAACGATATGACATGACAAGAAACAAAGATTTTCCATGTGAATACCCACAAGTGACGTTTCCCTTGCGCAGTGACTGTGGAATCACTTAAGTTTCAACAGCCTCATTGATATTCCAATTAAACTTTATTATGGATACTTAGTGACGACTTTTTTTTTGAGCAACATGAACGTTTCGTGCTCCGCACACATGATGACAAAGTTATTTATGTTAAGGATCTTCTTATTACGATTTTTCGAGAGTCATCGATTTTATTTAGCATCGTACTATATTCTTAGGGTTCCGAAAAAACCCGCAAAAGCTCAGCCCCTTAAATACGTCGACCCATGGGAGTCGGTCGTTTCGATTCGACAAAAAAATGAATTTTTATCATTGTTTTTCAATTTTTTGAAAAATTAATACAATTTTTCAGTTGTGTGAACGAATATCCATGCTTGGGAAAGGAAAAACCGATGGACGAAAACTTCGTCGGCATTTTTCCGAATTTTTGAAAAATTCAGGAAAAGGTTTTTAGTATTTTTGGATTTTATGGGTCGACGTAAATCCTTAAACCGTGCGATCTACCATGGGCGATAATCATCGCGTCAATTGTCCATTGACGACTAAAAATTCGTGTATTCTATCGAACTGGGTCACAGAATTCGTGGGCTAAGAAAAAAAAGTCAAATCCTCAAATTTACGAATTTTTAGAGAATTTTTATTATTTAAAAAAAATGGAATTCAAAGATGAAATAAAAATGTTGAAAATTGAAAAATTTTAACGTGAAATTGTTAAGCAAAGGAATTTTTGTGGCCTCGAATAAAACAGATCAGCAAATTAATTTTTTCACCAAAAATACTCCATTCCGATGGAGTAAAATTTTAATAATCGTCACGAATTCGCCCATTTTTGTTTGTACCCGAATACGAAATATAAAAATCGTATTTTTAGAAAAATCAAAATTTAGATTATTTCGATAACTCGAATGTGCGTATGGTAAAAAAAGGAGAATCTTCAATAAAGAAATGAGATTGATATGTATTGAAGGAGCTGTCATTGCCCCGCTTCCCAATCACCTGAATCGACTAGGCCGCTCAATATTTTTCGACGTGGAAAAACATCGATTGTGGACCGAAACTCTCGGTGCATTTTTTTTTTCATTTCTCGCTTAATTCGATCGTGAAATCGACAACAAAGGATGGGAAAGGGAAAAGTTCTGCATTTTTCGAGTTCTACTAAAAAGAAAACAAATTTTCGTTTCATTTTCGAAAAAAAATATCAACACAAAGAAAAATGACTAGAAAATGAATATTCGAGAGAAATTTACATTTTTCTCTGCTCGCTAATGTTGCGTTTTGTCTGAAACCGAAGAGTCGACGTTCAGTGTGTTATACACGCGAAGTAAATACAGCCGGTGATGAAGCCGACCGGAAGCGAGTGTTTTGACAATAATTTGTAATTTTGTGGCAACGTATTTCTTTTCGTTTGCACATTCGATCATCGGCTTTGGAGAGCCATCAATCATACGCTATCAAGTCGCTTGCTTCGGTAGAGAATCAATGTTGACAAAGTGGTGGACGACGACAAACGATCAACCGGAAACGAGTCATTAGCGCAAATACGCGGTTCACATATTTGCAAAGCTCCTCGCTGGAGGGACGAACCGATCAAGTCAATTCGTATTCATTACGCTCGTGATTCAAATCGAAAATTCACGAGACAATTTTTTTACGATGAATTTTTGTTTTCTCAAAATTTTCAAAAAAAAAAGAAGATAAAAACCGACGCGGGAATCGGTAATTTGAAATTTTGCCAATTTTTTGTTCCTCTTTCACTCGTAACGTAAACATTGTGATGTTTTAAGAAAAAGTGACTCGACTAAAAATATATAATCGTGCACAAACGCTCTAGCACCGAAGAAATCGACATGAATTTTTTTTGTTTTTTTTTTCAATGTCAAAATAATTTATAATTATATGATTATTATTTCAATATTCATTATAAAATCAATTTATTATTTATTATATATGAACATTTCGAGCGGTTTGGATATTCGTGAGATCTACAAAAATACACGACACGGGATCAAGATCACGAACGAAATTGAAGATCAGATTGAACGATTCTATTCGGATTTGGGTCGTTCAATACGATGCTGTATGGTGTACAGTTCGCCAAATAAAACGAAAGGTTTTGTTTGCAGACGGTAATCTTCGAGTACTCGTGGAAATTCCAATGTTATCTTTTTATTTTTGGAGTCTAACGATGATATCATTTATCGAATTTCGAACGTGACATTGTTCGGAGGAACGTACCGAAAAATTGGAGAATCAATGTTTTGAGGTTGGTTATCGATTATTTATTATTATGTAAAACATCGGATGATAATCAATCACTCACGATGGTGAGAAGCAGTGTTCGTCTAAAGACAGCAAACACATAATTTGATGAATGTTCCTGAACGGTTGATTTTGCTTCAGAACCCGAGGAACGATAAATAGAATCAGCGGATTCACGCCGATTGATCGAGCGGTGCAAGCAAAGGAAGGGGAAATCTGTTTTTGTGTCGAATACGCGATGAACTACCGAGGATTTCGAGCGTTTTCGATTTCGCGTATTTATTTGGTGAATATTTTCTGTTCGATTTATATTTGGTAAATAAAAACTCAACTCACGTGCACGAAATAAACATCAGTATCGAAATCGTACGTCGACCGATGAAATTTTAAAACTTTACTTTCCCACTGTAGCGATTTTTACAGGAATCGTTCGGCTTTTGTTTACGTCCGGGGCGCTCAACCGCGCCTGGCACGCGGGGCTTCGTGCCACGGAATGGGGGAATGTTTACGGGCTCGAGCGACGAATGAGGAGAGCGCAGCCTGCGCAACTGGCGCGGCGGGTGGGGGTACGCGCCGGACGGTAGAGCGACCGTGGAAGAGTGGGGCGCGAGTCAGCAGCCAGCCGAGCAGTGCGTTCAGTCGGGCGCCTACCGCCGAGTAGACAGCAGCTTGAGCATCAGTCGGCTGTTTAGTGTTGTGCATTATGATCGTTCGTCAATTCTGTTTCGAACGAACGGAGTACCGGATGGGATAAGCAGAGATCTCCTGGATCCTCAACGGATAATAACTGATGCCGAGGTACATTTTTTCTTTAGCATGATGAAAAATAGAAAAAAAAAACATTTACAAATCATTAAACCGAATGAAAAATTACTTTTGACTTTTATAATCAATACTCAATTATTTTTCATCATTATTCGTATTATTTCTTCAAGTTAAATCTGTTTTAATTTGTAATCCTTCATTTTATGGACGTATTCGAAAAAATATGAGCTTTTGCTAAAAAATACGACACAATATTTTGTCTTCCGTACATGCTACGAATATTGCGGCCGCCCTTGAGTTTTCTCCACGCGTGGGCCGGTAATAAAATGCATTCTAGTCGCTTTCAAAAAGAAAACAACATCCACTAATATTTTTCTCGTAAACTTTTCGTGCGGTCTGCTCAAACAAAATGGCGAGTTCGATTTTTACCGACTGGGGGATTGTGCAGCGTTCTGCCATGTCTTCAGTCGCATACACAGCATGCGACGAGACACGAAAAGGGAATAAAAATTGGGAATGACTTTCCGGTCCTATTAAATTTGAATAAACTCGTAATTTAAGGAATGCAGGAAGGAAAAAATGAGAGAAAGGGAACAGGGCACGTGTACGTAATCCTTACGTATCGGCATTCATATATATAGACGTACGAGTGTTTAATTTATTTTCAAACATCAATTGCCGACGTCTAGACGTCCTCTCTCGTTTACATTTTCACCGGTAAAGTAACCACTTTAGGTTATGTCGACAACTTCCAAAAAGCATCGTTAGGAAGGCCGAGCATTTTTCTTCTTCGTGTTTTTTTTTATTTTTATTTTTATAGATTCAAGTCAGTCGAGCGTTTCTGATTGCACGATTAAGCACGAAAAGAAACAAAATTATATATATTTATATAAAATAAAACGCGCGCGTATAGCTCTCCCTCTCTCTTTCTCTCACACACTCATTCTTCCACACCCTTTCTCTCTCTCTCTCTCCCTCTCTCTTTCTCGTTCATACTCCCTAAAGTATTTTTCGCCTCGAATATTATATCCTCGATAATTTTTCATTCTCTTGATCACATAAAATACGCGAAGCTTAAACGCGTCTGCGTTATACATCAGATATTATACAATAATAACGCTTTTTATTCCTTGTTGACTTTTCTCTCGGTCGGACAAAAAACATCCATGCGTAAAATTTTAATATTTAGTGCGTTTTTCTAGGTACAAAAACAAAATGATTTTTTTTCGCATTCGTTTTCGCTCGCGTCCTCATTTTTGCTTGTTAAGGCGACGTGTCACATCGACCAAATAACCATTGGGTTCGAGAGGGCAGCTCCAAATTTCCGAATCGCTCGATTTTTCCAAAATTATCGATCGAATATTTTTATTTTTGTTTTTTTCGAAATTTTAATTTTTTCTTTCGTCTTCGTGATCGCTGAATAAAAACGAGGAACATGTCTGAATTTCGATTTTTTTTCATACACAGAAAATCAAATTTTTTATGTGCACAAAAAAGTTGTTTTTTTTTTTCGAGTTATGGAGATTTTTTGGGTTAAAGCCTCTTCGTACGGGGCTCGAAAGTTTGGAGCGGTCGATTCGTTTGATACATTGCCTTAACGCCTGCACCAATATACGCGAGTTATATATACATACATGTTCGAATTTCCGCAGTACGTACTAGTCAAACTAGTGCTTAATAAGGGAGAAATTATTTCTGTCGAGCTTTATTCATTTTTTGGAAATATTTCGAGGCCACGAAGTGACGAACTTTTTTTTTCTTTCTGCAAAAAAAAAGGAACATTATTCATCTTCGGGCTCTCAAAAATATTTTATTTTTTGCCAATTTATGGGAATTCGGGAATTTTTAGGATGAAATTTTTTTGAGGAGAACTGAGGGAAATCATTGTGACGAATAAAAACGATTTATCACAGTTTGACGTGCAAATACCACGTCACGACGAGCCATACACGTTTCTAAAAACAATGGCCACCGCAAAGCTGTACAATTTTATTTAGAAAGCTTCTTGCCCATAGTTTTTCTAAGTCGGAGACCCACAATACGACAAAAAAAAAATATGATTTCGTATTTTTTTGACAGTTTTTAAAAAATCAAGTGATTTCGAAGGATGAATGATACTCTCTTCAGAATGAAGAGATCGTTTTCGTATTTTCACTGAATTCAATGTGCAGCATTCTGAGAGCCTGTGTAAAAATTCGCAACGATTTTTCATTTTTTTTTGGACAAAAAAAAAAATTTCTAGAGAATGTTTTGAAAAAATGTCATTGTCCAGCGGAAAGTTTCGAGAAAAACTGTTCGAGTAGATATTGGGTCAATTTGACCCAAACCGTCGCAAATCGTCATATCCCGTGAGCATTTTTCCTTTTTTTCTTTTTTTTTTTATAAGTAATTTATTAACATTTTTTGGGCCTGAATTTATTTTTTTAAGAAAACGAAAATTAATTGCCAAAAATTCGGTGACAGAAAATTGTTGGGGTCAATACGCCCCAGTATGTACTCGAAGGGTCAAGAACGAGCTCAAATATCGCCGAGTTTCAAGGTAAATTAATGCTCATCAAGCAGTCAAGTGTTGAGGGAATAATATTCACAGGCCTCTTCGGAATGTTATGGTTTTGCATGGGAAGGTCAATATCATTCATCCTTAGCTCGAGTTTCTTGGACCTAAGAAAGGTTATGCAGAAAAAAACAAGGTCATCTTGATTTTTTTCTGTGCTGTTGTATTTATTATGATTTTTCGAAGCCTAACGATGCGTACAGTTCTAGAGTGATAAAGGAAACTGAATAAAAATGAAAAACACTAATTTTACCAGTCCGTAAAGCTCTATACGAAAGCTATTCTCCTTCGTAGTCTTTATCGTCAACGTATTATTATTGTTATCATAACCGTAGGTGTACCCTTGAAAACTGAACATTTTTATTAATCATAGAAATGACGATTCACCTTTTTATTCTTCATTTTATAATAATTATGAAAAGGGCGTGAGGAGACTCGAGAATGTTTTTTTTAGGCTTGTTATTTTTTCAAAACGTATCTCACACTCTCGCTCTGTGTTTTTTTCTCGCTCAACTCTTTGTATCGTGTTCTCATTTGCAACGCGAAGTTATAAAGGTCGAAATGGCACACGTACATTACGAACTCATACTTCACAGCGCGTATTATAATTTATTTACTTCGAGTTTTTTTTTTCATTCGTCTTTTTTTTCTCTTATTTTTTTTTTTTTATTCTCGTTAGAGATATTTCGAATTCACAAACTTGGTATTTTTGAATTGTATAAAATTTGTGATCATATCCCAACGCAATTGACGTTCTGTACAAAGTTCCACGTTTTTTTTTCTCTTTATTTCTCGATAATGAGGCGCACTAAAGCTTTTCTTTCGCTTTCACTTCTCGGGCCGGTCATCAGGAAACACACACATTTATGCATTTTTTTATTTTTTTATTTTTCTACTCCATAATTGTTTTTTTTTTTTTTTTTTTTTTTTTTTTTTTTTATTTTTTTTTTTTTTTTTATATTTTTT
>JAPYYS010000309.1:0-108793 GCA_030522525.1 Campopleginae sp. 14b
ACGTTACAGAGCACCAGTCAACATTTATAATCTTATTTTTCCTTCAACTTGTCAAATTCTTGTTTATTTTTAAGAATATTGTTCACTATTGGTTCGAAGGTCATGAATGGATAGTTCCACATAGTTTTTTTACTTTTTTCCTCCTTGCCTCTGTTCATTAGTATTTTTCGATTTCTTTTTCTTTCTCCCCTTAGCTCTTTCTCATACTCAAGTTTGCGTGATCTAAAAATTAATAATTTATATTGTTTATTTATTTCTGTACATGCCTTCAATAATTTTCATCCACGAATATTCATATGACGAAAATTTTCCCATTTAAATTGATGTCGCTGTGATATTTTTATGGATGCATCCCCCAAATGTGGTTTTTAAACGGAGAAAAAAATGTATACGTAGGTGTATGGAAACAAGCCAAACGAACCGGATCGCACTGCCTTTACACAGCGAACAATTAATATTCTCGGGCGAGATTAATTCGAGGCGGGTCGAAAATCATGCGAATCTGCAGAAGGGATATTCACGTTTTCGAGCTAATCACTCTAGTCCGATTCTTCGTATATATACAGATTCGTACCGACAAATCCCTCAATTTGGCCAAACTCCACAACTTAATAGAGACGAATGGCTTTTTGTTTCTTTCGTTTTTCTTCACCAGTGATGCGCGATTCATCGGTCAAGATTACATTTGTATATTTATCGAAGGTCTTAGGAGCAGATTTTATTTTTTATCCACTAGATCGAACATTAATTAACAAAATACTTTTTAATTATCAATTAAGGCCAAAGAGCCCGAAAAAAATGTCAAGTTAAATAATTCCATTAAAATAAGTGAAAAATAAAAATTTTCTTCAGTCATTCGGAAGTATTCAGAGTGCGGCGTTGTGTTGGAAATCAGTACAGTGTTTAATCGCTGTTTGATGTTGCTATGGGGAACTAATTTACCAAAGGGAGATATTGTGCAATTCCCGAGCGCTATTCCAGTCTCTTTGAAGCATGTACATTTGCTTTATATACGGAGTATACAGAGATGTGTATTGGTAAACATATGTACAAGCTTAGCATGTTACATAGTGTTAATCCTATACGAGCATGCTACGGCTAATGGTGAGTATAAAGCAAGTGCCGTTGAATGAACAATTTAGCGCAATTAGGACTTAACCCACTTCCTAAACGTTCGCGAGTACACTCTCCCAACTACTCGGCGGTATGAAATTCTTCACTCTCAACATATTTTTTTATCACATATTTTCCAATAATATCGCAGCAACGCGTTGCACGCCTCCTTGGCAGCGTCGAAATCCATTTTTACCTCAAACCGAAAACGTGTGTGTGTGTTTTTTTTCTTTTTTTTTCATCGTGCTACAAAAACACGATGGCCCGTGCATGAGGGAAATTGCCAAGTTCAGCGACGAGTTTATTTATTAATATTATAAAATTGCTCAGTCTACTCGACGATCTCGTATCGTCTCTATCATTCGAAAGGGCATCATTGTAATTTGACAATTTCGCCTCGAGAATTCACGACGAATTTATCAGGCGAATAATATATGCGCGTGCACACAAATGGCTTCGTACGAATCGTGTGCCATTCCGATTGAGTATTTGTATCGGGAGTTATCTCTGAGACTGTCGTTGTGTGCTCAACGTGAAATTTGCCTGTCCAGTTTGCTCTGAGGTCGAATCAAGAGACTCGATCGAGGTCGGATCACTTGTGCCCATAGACTCGTCCAGACTTGAGTCACAGACAGAGTGGATTTCCGATATTGTTTATTTCGGTGGAGACTGGTTAAACGGCTGGAACAAGAAAAACGTTTAATTATTATCGAAAAAACGATAATTAATGCATCGAATCGAGAGTGGTGAGGCGCGAGAAAGAAATTTGAGGTGATTTTTTCCACTTGTCAATCGTCTCGTACCTTCTCCATTAAAAATAACAGCATGTTCGATTATTGTTGCACTTTTACCTTTACTTACAAGGTCCGCTATATAGGCGAGAATTGAATAAATTGTTTGGAGATTGTTGGACACAATTAGGCGACTCCTTTCTGATCTATAAAAAAATCATAATAACAGTGACATACGTGTGCGAGTGTGTGTATCAAGTGCATACATTCTTAGCTCAGCTAAACGGAAGACTCGGCCTCTACGTTGGCCATAAGGCCGAACCTTCAATTGAGATCGTTTTGACTCGGCTCGCGTCGATCTAACGAGCTCGGTAAAAGTTTTGTCACTCGTTTCAACCTTTCGCGGCATTCAGTCTCGCAGAAAAAAGGACTTTCGAGCAGCATTTTCAAAGAAACATTAGTACCTTGTTTTGGGACGAATTATAAAAATTATAAAAATATTTAAAAACGATGAAGGTTGCGTTTCGACAAGTCGTGAGATCGAAGAATCCGGTGAATTCCATTGCAGTCTACAAGTCTCGACCCCAACCGCTGTGTTAATTTAGACAATTTGCGACGTGGTATGGTCGTCGACGTGTTCACTCATCTCTTTGCCTCCACGTCATTGTCCTTTATTTGTCTGATTCTTTTATTCTCGTTTCATATACCAAGCACTCTCGACCAACACGTTGCATGAAATTTTCACGGCTGCGCCTCCAACCCGAGCCATCAACGCAATCCTAACATTATATTTCACTCTCCATAAGGACCCAATCGGCTTTCCAAAAGAATTGCCTCCGCGTCTGAAGTCGCAAATGTTTTCAGTTTAATTTGAACGCGTCACACCGCAATTTTTTTGGTTAATTTCAAACTTTTCGTTATTTTGACAGTTCCTATAGCAATTGTCAGCGAAATTTACGATTGGACCGACAAAAATTTGCTTCCGAAGAGACTGTCTAGAATATTTCTTTCTGCGATGTCACCATTTTTGGGATTATCGAGAAAAAAACGTTTGGTCGAACGTAAGGAACAAAATATCGATCTTTTTCAACATTTTTTTTTCAGTGCAAAGATTTGGCGAATATTTACAATCTCAGCATTTGTGGAATAATGCTCCTTTTTTGAAAATATTCAAATAATTTTCAAATAGAATTGCGAACAAAATTTTTCTCCTCTATTAATTATTTTCATTAATGTCTCCCAACTGATTGGCTCACTATTATTTGATTAATTATTAATCCCACATTATCGCTGTTTTTTGACGGGCTAATTTCAATAAACTCCATTGTGGATATTTATTTCTACACACGCGTGTGGCAAAGCATGCTGAGAAATAGTGATAATGATAATAATGAAGGATGCAATCTAATTTTGACAATTAAAGCCGCAAAGTGTTTGTTGCACAGTATTTTCATGCACGTAATCGGCAAAGACGTGGAGTGAAAAGAGCCGAAGAATGTTATTTCAGCAGAAAATCGCAAATCGAGTTGCACGAGAGAAGGGAACATAATATGCGGACATATCCATAGATATATATCGGGGACGGAGGTGGTCTGCGGAATAATTCCCGGATGATGAGGAATATCCTTCTGGCTGTAACCCACAAAGCATCGAGAGGTGTGCACATGTACCCGAAGTCAAAAGAACTAAACCGCAAGGGGGACAACGATGCCGAAGGACGCGTTAAAACCAAACACGAGCGACAACAGCCAAGGTATCGATGGTATCCCCTCTGAGGGCTCGCGTGTCCTCGTACTTTCCTTTTTAAGTAGCGTTTATGACTTTCCTTCATTTTCTGACACATTGACAAGTTTTATGAAAAGAAACATCAACGCGAATAATAAAAATCAACAAATTACTTATATGAATTCAAGACGAGTCGGATACTGATGTCCGGGCAATTATGATTTCGCGGAATCGAATATTTCATTATTAAAAATTAAAATTTCACATGGGTCAGCAATTTTTTGTTCATTTTCTAAAAAATTATAATTTTGCGTTTCAAGGTCGTCAGCCGAATGCATTCTGCAATGGAGATTTTTCCATATTTATTATCTCCGAGCCGGAGATTGCTCGGTGACGATGCAAACATATGTGAGTGGTCACCCAACGAAGATCTCGCTAGAGGTTTGCACAGTCGTGTGAGATTTTTGTCATTTTCGTAGACCAACTCGTCGTCAGAGCGGCTTAAACATGGTTGGATGAAACAAAAAAAAAGGCGTAGTATCGGTATTTCTTGCGGTTCTTTGTCCAGATTTATTCTCGTGCACCGATCATGCGACCTCACCTGCAGCTGTATGTTTTTCTGTGTATACTGGCGACAGACAGCAAGAAGGAGAATACAAATACAGGGACATATACATTCACACTAGGCACTCCGAAAGTAATTTGATCACGCGTAGCATGCTCGTGGCGACGACGAGCGAAGAAAAGGACGACGATATCCTTTCCTCTGGTCAGATGCGATCGCTTCGTGAGGGTTTCTTCTTAGACGAAAACAACACGATGATTGGCACTTTTGTCCACAAACCAAACGAAAAATCTTCATCATCGGGTGAAGCATACATTTTTCAAAATTTCTCCACTCCTCATATAAATGAGCAGTCGGCAAATTATTAATTGATATTAATAATAATTATTACAATTAATAATAATTGTCGTCAATAATTATAGTAATAATAATTATTAATTATCATATATTATTATCACTAATTATAATTATAATAATCCTTTATATAATTAATAATTATAATTATAATGAATATTATTATTAATTACAATTATAATTGGGAACAATAATCTTTTTTTTCTTTTTTTTTTCATTTTTTATTTAGAATAAAATCAGAATTTAGAATTTTTGAAATTTTAGGATTAGAATTTTTGATTAGTTACAACGACTGATGAACTTTCCGCATGCAAAAATCCGTACATTTTTAATAATTGGAGAACGAAAGAAAAAACGGAGAACTCGATAAGGAGATAAATTTCGTCGGGCAGATCGTTTTTACAAAAACATCCCGAAGTGCCAGAGCCAGAGCCGCGAACCTTTTCATAGGGTTGTCTTAATTGAAAAGAAAAATGTAATGCCGATTCTTCAAAAATGAGTAACACAGTGATTGGTAACTGTACACGAATTGTGGAACTGGAGCATACACAGGAGTACATGAGCAAAGGTTTGAATAGGGATACTCTTATGGTGTTCGCGAGAGATCCGATACGCAGAGGTTGTATTGCTCGGTGTTGTGGCGTTCCGAGGGATCGAGTCTCTTCGTTTTTTTTTTCTCGTTCTTTCTCTCGGCGTCTCGGCCACTTCCGGTATAGGGTGAATACCACCATGCCGATGGTGTGTGGGCTGTACAACCATGAACAAGGTCTCATCTGCTTAACGCTACATATATTCATCGCGTGTTCCTCCACGAGCCACTATTTTTTTTCCCATTTATTTTTTGCCAAGATCGAATCCGAGAGCGATCTCGCGAACGCGAGAGTCGATCGGCAGGATCGATCTCCTCGGTCGGAAGCTGCGGTTGGATAAAAAAACAAAAAATATACAGCAGCTGCTCGCGCGATCGGATGAACTAAGAAAACCTGTAAATCAACATGCACGCATATAAATACACATTTGTATACCCATACAAATCTTCTCTTGCCAAAAAGTACTCCATGAAAAAGTGCATCATTGTTCCAATCACGGAACCCCAAACATTCCAATGGAATCGAGCACAAAAAGATCGATAATGTTTTACATTTTTGTAATCAAAATTCCATCAAAAATTTCATTTAAAAAAAAAATGAAAAAAAAAAAACGATGCGCAATTTTTTTTACACCATTCATGGAATTTTACTTTTATTTTTTATTTTTTAGGTCAGGACTATCCGTCTCCAGGGTCGGGACCGAAGTTTTGCAGCCAACGTGTATGTGAGTAGAATTTTTACCTCCACGCAGCATGAAAAAACTATCGAACCGATTTAACTGTTTGATAGATCAAGTGATTCGATGAGATTTCGTAATCCCATCGTTATCTACAACGTGTATATCGATATGGGAAAGGAGAAGAATTTATTCATGTGTATTTGATATTTTTCAAATTAGAGACCCGAGAGAAAATATAATTTATTCCATAATGTTGATGTAATCGAATGGAAACTGCAGCTAGACTCGGAAAATTATCGTGCGTGATTTTTTATGGATACGTATTCCATGTTCCAAAATGCTGCAACTACTTGGCTGTAGCGTATACTTTTGTCCATAATTTATGTCGATGAATAATGGGCATTATTTACATAGCATACGATACCACTTATCAAAAACTGAATCCACAGCGTTCAAGCTCGTGCTGCACGTGCTCCAACGATAAATAACCCCAATTTTGTTCTCATTTATTGGGCAAAAAAAAAAAACACACACACACACACACACACAAAAGCACATAAAATATTAAGAAAAAAAAAAGCCATGACGACGCTGAAAATCGAGTAAATAATAAATCGTGACTTTGAGTAAAATTGCAAATCGAAAAAATGATTTTTAATTATTTTTAACAATTTTGAAGAAAAAGATTTTTCGATTGAGAGCGAAAAAGCGGCTTTTATCGGTTGGCCGATCGATCCCCGTCGCTGAATAAAAAGTAGGCAATTGTGGATCGTTATTCATCCGACAATAATGGCCGCTTAACTTGTGTCGTCGTCACAGCTTGAGACGACGAAGCGCCTCATGGATACACACCGGTATGTCGATGGTCCCGTAAATCGTCAATAGACAGACTTTTCAGTGTATAACATGTACTGTAAACTGAACTCGGGGGGATAAGGCAAGGTGTAAGAGCGCGCGAACGACGCGGCCCAGACGCAAACGTCAGAAAGTTGCGGGTTATAACGTTATTTACCAGGAAACTGCGAGATGGCCTTTGTCGTTGCGAGCGCGGTTTTGCCTGAGGCCATCTCAAGCACCCATCTTCGATGGTGCTAAACAAGAGAGTAATAGCAAAACGGTACGGTTATTGGTTGACGAGAGTAAACAATTGCCCGATCATATTGTCTCCATTATCATTTTCCCCATTCAAACGCACCCATTGGGTCAATTTGACCCGGACGAAAAGCGCCGTTTCCCAATTAATTGAGACGTACGTTTTTTCATTTCTTCTCGGGATTGGTCCTTTGGTATTAGCGCGCGCGCGCGCGCGCGAGGCTCAAGATATTGATTGTCTAAAAAACCTAAAAAAAAACAAAAATTAAAATAAATAAAAATTCCCGAAACATAATTCGCACAACGATCCGCATTGCGCGCACGAAATATTTTGCCAACCATTACAAATATCGAGGTCACTCGAGTTTGTGCCGAGATGTCTCCCCGCAGAAGGATCTTAGAAACCGTAAATTCGCGTTGGCTCGTAGGCACAAATATGGGGATGGAAAAGGTCATATAAACGTGAAGTCGCAGAGACGACCTCACAAGAAACGGAAGGTAACGTTAATTTCGCAGAAGTACACACACGAAGAAAAAAGAGACTCTCATATAGACGCGATATTTATTCTGCGGGAGCAGAAGAGGAACGAACGATAAGAGACCTGGTGAACTTCCTCGAAGGTAAATCGTATATATCGGCCAGGTAGAAAGACAGATGCGGCGAGGGCAGCAACGGTATCCGCGTGACTTCTACAGCATTCATCGCTCCTCGTGCCGTCATCGCCGCCCCAAAGGAATTTCTCTTCTCTCTCTCTCTCTCTCTCTCTCTCGTTCAAGCTTTACCACGTTCTTTCCACAGTTCCACGATCACATTATTGCTCCGCGATTCCCATCTACCAATTTCCATCTCTAATACTACAGTTACAAGAATTATTGGCTGTCGGCGTGTAAACGTCAAATGCGCAGATTTGAGGAAGCAGACCCTTAAGGTTATCGTAACAGGAGTTTTTTTTTTCATTTCGATAGCCAATTTTTCGCATTCTATGCATTGAAAAAAATATTTTGTTGGAAAAAATCAATATTTTGTTGGATAGGTTCGACTAAACGATTTCTTGAAAAATCACAAAAATGTAGACTTCGCAGCAGGAAATATTGACGAAAGTTTTTTCGGAAAGTAAATTTCTGCCATCCCAGTCATAAAGCTTGCCGATGATTTCGTTGGAAGTAAAAAATGTTGTCGAAATAACGAAAATTTTGAAATTATAAAAAAAATAAACAATATTTCATTGTCAACTGGTTATCGGCGTTTTTTGACTTAAGGAATCAATAGAGTACATTATCCTTGAGACACGAGCCCCTTAATTTTCTAGGGGATAGAATAAAATTGCCGCCTCATCGCGCGCGGAATCTGGTCCATGGTCCTTTGGTCCGTAAATTGCGAACGTTTTTTGTTTGTTTTAATGCCTAACAGTTAATTCGAAGATATTCCCAATTCCTTCAAGGAATTGTAAAGTTTCTGTGATTTTTCTCGAGATTTTGAGCGCGAATAAGTAGCAGAGCTTTAGCGATAGCGCGAGACGAAGGAAGAAGGGCGTTTTTTGTGGAGGCGAGCGAGGCAAAATCGACCCGGTGAACGGAGGTTAATGCAGCTGCAACCGCGACGACGGGGCCAACGGTACCCTCGAACATGAAGCGTGTACGAGATCTTGAGTACAAGAAAGAAAGGAGGAAGACGCGAGGAAGAGAAGCAAGGGAAGTGTAGAAAGAAAAAGTGCCGGGCGCCTACAGGTAGGAGGGGATGAGGATACTGGGACCAAGGCCCCGGAGGCCACGTAAAAAGACCTTACACGAAGCTACGTATATCCTTCCAGGCGTTCTTCATGTTCACTGCAAGACTATGGCCACCTTTATACAGAGTGTCGCAAAAATCGCAGATCGTCATATTCCCAAGAACACGTCGAGAATAATTATGGAAATTGGTCAAAAGTTTCCAAAATAATCCCCCCTGGTTTAGAAATTAGCTAAAAAAAATTTCATAGGTTCCACTCGTTTTCCTGGAAAGCTGAAGAAAAATTCAAATCTCTCGAAAGAATGAATCGTAGGAAAGGCAAACATGCAGTTTCAGGGTCTTGTGCTCATCGGCCCGAGCTCGAAGCCAATTCAGTAGCTGGTAACTGTTCGCTCAAAATCAGCTGGCGAGAGAAATTCGGAGGAAGTTTGTTGGATGGAAAACTACGATCGAACTGATCGAGTGCGACTTTCAGGTCAGCCTGTATGTACTAATGTTTTTCATGGTGCATTGCACGTAAACAGCATTCTCTAGTGAACAGCAGCGAACGAGGAAGCGCCCTCTATACTGGATGTGTCAGGAAGCCGTTACGCGACTAGCGCCTCTCTTCCTTCGGGAGACCGGTACACATGCGATACAATCGGTGAGCATCTCGTGCGGCGATCGGCCAACTCACGAATCCGATCCGGAATCGCATCGAGGCAAATTGCATCGATCCTTATATGCGTTATTACAAAGCATTTATTCCACATACCCATCGTTTCCTATTAAAATCGCTTCCGATCTTCGCGATTCTTCTAATTATTTCCATTTTCGTATTTTTATCGAGATATTTTAATAGCTCATTTATTCACTCGTCCTTATACAATTTAACGATTTCGAGAACATTATTTAGAGTTTGTTTAATTACCGTAGCGTATGCAGAATTATTTCCATTTTCAAAAAGACATGCAACTATGATTATTCAATAGAAATACGAAAAATTACGATGTTGAAGTTGTTTGCGTCGCTGGAATGCAATGAATTTCGGTTTTCCTTGAGCAGATTTCAAGATTTTTATGAAATATTTGACGAGGACAATGAAACGATCTTTTTGTAGGATCCAAACCAATAATCCGGTACGAAAATCGTAATGTTTTTTGGAATTGAACAAACAACTCATAAACAAAATATTTTCCGGTCGACTCCCACGCTGCTGCACTTCAGTGTCATCAAAAAATTTTGTAATTCGTTCTCATTGGTTCACGAATTATAATTCATTCATGAGAACGAAAATTGGGAAAAAAAAAACAAAATATGTAGTTAATGAATTTTATACCCAGAGACTTTCGAGATGAATTAGAAATCGTGCTTTTGTAACACGTCGAGCCATATATTGGTCTTGCTGGTGAAGAGTCGCTTATGATGATGTCGAGAATGTTTTTTATTCGCAGCAATGAACGCCATGGATTGTGGTAGTTTTTGGTAATTGCGCACTGATTACTCCGATAAAATGGATCAAGTTTGACGTTGCGACAAGAACAGTAATTCGTGATGTAAAAATGACTCTGTGTAGATTTTGTTTTATTCGTCGATCGCGTATGTATCGATAAGTGTACGACCGCAATTCATTGAACATGGTAAAAGTACATCAGCTCCTTTTATTTCTCTGGGCATCGCGTCATTCGCATCCATACCATAATTTTACATGCGACTGATATCGACGCCGCCGTATTTTTCTTATTACATATTCATGAACCACGATTCCAGCACCGAGAGCCACTAATTAACGAGGCTCTGGCGCAATTAATTGAGAGTCGCGATGATCGATCGGCACGTGTTTTACGCAACGATAGGGATAAACCGGAGGATAAAAAAGTAACACTTGTTTTCTCGGACAGAATAGAGATTCGCGCTGTCAATGAGCGAATTCACAAGATATTTAAAAAAAAAAAGATTTTTTTTTTTTCAACTCCATGAACTTGTGTTTTTGTTAATTTTTTAACTGATTCACATTTAAGATGGAACCTAAGTGATCGTTTTGTGTCAAGCTCATCGACGCTGAAACCAGCGACTAAGTTTAACTAAACATGCATGAAAAATGTCAAGGAGAGTCTCGAGCAATAAATAAATGCATTATTATTAACATCATCAACACGCGTATGACGTCAAACACGACGTTCTCTACCGACGAGGTGCAAAGGGTTGATGCTCTCGGAATATAACGAGCTCAAATTTTATCGCACTGATTCCTTCACTCACGAGACCCAAGTTATATCCGTTCAAACTGATCGATCGATCCTCTACGTAGCTATAACGATGCGGTCTATAATATTGATTACTTGCAACGCTTGCACCGATGTTTCCTGAAAATATAATTAACCTTCTATCTCCGATGTCGCTCGCCCTCGTCTTATATGTGCACCAATGAATCTCATCAATATCAAACGCATTTGCCTTTACCATTAATCCCATGACGTTTCGTTAATCAACAACGAAACCATTTTTCATTAGATTTTTCTTTTTTCCCCATAATCTATTTGTTCTGTCAGTGAGTTTGATAGTTTGATAACGCGCAGCACAATTTTTTCATAAATCCCCTTACCATTAGTAATCTCCTCAAGTTATACTTAAAATTTCTTATGAATTTCAATCAGATCTGGTGATAATATTCTTTAGCATCAAATACGACGACACAAATTTATTTCTATTTTTCGTCTACACGATTGTCGAATAATTTGAGTTTAAAATATGCAAAATATATACCTATATATATCTGGATACTATGCTTATACATGTAAACTTTAGTATTCAATAACTTGAAAACTATGTGGAAGAAAAATCTTGAAAAATTTGTGCATTTATAATGAATGATAAAAAATGTGCTCACCAAATTTCATAAAATTCTAATAACTTTGGATTTTTCTATGCTTTTAACATGGTGGCAACATTGTTGTGGCTATAGCCATCCTCCTGAATTGGATTTAGTTGCATTTTTATTTTCTGCCGTTTGTAAGAGGGCACAATAGACAGAAACTGTTTGTTCGTTCAAATGAAATATTCGATAGTTAGAAATGACAATCCCGCATCGTTCCATTCGATGTTTCTTTGCCGGAGTTTTGTATGCATTTTGATTATTCGGTGAATGCTAAACTTGATCACTGTGATTTTTTTTTGTACAGAGGCGATGTCAGCCTGAAAATTGGGCCGGAAATCTTACACTTTTCCTTGTAGTATTACGACGGAAGTTTTTCGAGATATTCCCACGCTCGTGCACTAGAATACGAAGGCTGTTGAGTAATTTCTCCCGTGTGTGTATATAAGAGGATGAAATATATATTCGAGGGTGGTAGTGGGTGATCGGTTCGGGTCGTTGAACAAGTTCATACCCACATATAGACACGTATACATTTATAAATGTGTTAAGGAACGGGGAAGGCTCAAAGTGCCGGAAGCCACGCCTTCCCCATAAGATTGAGATCAGAGCTCGAACCGTCAAATATCGAAAATACACGAGTGGGCGAGACCTTTTTGTTTTCTTACATTTTTGAGATTCCTGTTCCCCTTGAATCGCCAGGAATTCCGGGGGATTGTATTCTCGAATTAATCAAATACACTTGCACAAAGTGAGGCAGTCGCCAAGTGCGGTCCTCGCTTCCCGACCGCAGAGGGTCTTTATCCGAATTCTGCGAACGCCAATCTGTTTTTCATGCGCTTTTGGCGCTTCTCATTCCACTCGAGCAATACACAACCAGTGCCATGGTCAACGGTGATGAACGAACGGCCATAAGGAGTCGCCATCGTCATTCCTCTGACTTCCAGGTTCCAAGCCAGATGGAAATCCAATGAACTGGAAAGTAGCTCCAGTTATGAGATGTTCAAACCACAAATATGGTTCTTCCGATGCTGACAGCTGGCCGGACGCACCGGAGCGTCAGTCAGGCGAATTGCACGCGAAAGACAAACGCCCGGGACGGACAGTTTAACGAGGGGCACCCTTAAGCACTCTGGGAGCCTTGAAATACGAACAAACGTCAATATAATAATACGTATCCGTACTTTATCTTATATTTATTTAATAATTTTTTTTAAATTCAACTTCAAATTTGATTACAAAATTCAATTTAATTATTCAATTTTATTCCAAATTTAATTTTTTTTAATTGAAATTAACTATTTAATTTTACTTCAGATTTAGTTGAAAAAATTGAATTTACGTTATTTTATTTTATTTAAAATTCAATTTTCAAAATTTCATTTAATTATTGAATTTTTCTTGAAATTAAATTAATTTATTTACTTTTTATCAATCGCGTTCATGGTGCACGAGGAAGTTCCCTTCTCCAGGAACAACATTTCTCGCAATTTTCGTCTACGAAGTTGGTCAAAATATTTCAAAAGCTGAAAGACACAAAATTCTCGAAGTAATGTCAACGATATTTTTCGATCGTTCAATTTTGTTATTCTTTAAGTAATAAGGAATACGTGACAGTATTAATGGATTAAACAACCACGAATCGAACAATCTCACCTCGTAAACTTTAGAAGAGTGTACTGCGAATTTCAACAACGCTTTAAAAAGGTTCTAACGCAGGGTTGACAAATGAAAATCAGTGTTGACGTTTCCACTCTCGCTTTGTTCCTTGACATTACTGAAGCTCTCCATAAGCATGCACACACAACGTACAAACCGTGTATGTATTTATATGGGATATTCAACGTACTAAATTTGACGTCGGAGTAGTGAAGATCGCAGGCAACATAAAATTGAATATAAAAAAATCCAAATTGAGCGAGAATGAAAATGAAATGCTGCGAAAATTAGTTCGATGCGAGCAAAATACTCGAACGCGCTTATTCGATTTCGTACAGTTTCGTAAAGGTAGTGACGCCTTGAAAATGATTTTATAAACTTTTCATTAGCCAAGAAATTTCGAGATGAGATTCACGTGTTTTTGGGCGAACTCACACAGAACGGAGTATGAATACATACAAATAATACGAGCGGAAAACAAGGGATAGAATTTCGCTTCTACTTCTATTATTTTCTGCCTCTTTTTGTTTTTTAACTCCCATGTGTCACTGTTGTGCTTGCATAATGGTCCGTGTAATCAGCAGCGAGTGACTGTCACCCATGCAGTGACAAGAGTTCTCTCTGTCCGCGTCTTCCCGCGCCCCTCTGTCTTTCAATCCTCCTTTTTTTCTCTGCCGCATCCCTCATACACATGCGAGCCGTTTCATACCAGCGCAACTGACGTTTCGATTCTTTGCCATCGTTTCATTCGAAATATTCGATTCTTTCAATCGGAGACGCTTTCTGGGGAATTCCAACACCGCCCAAAAGTGTTGGTGTTTACATTGGCGATTTCCAGCTGATAACGAGCACATTTTCATTATTTTAACCGTCCCTCATGCCAAAACATCGGACGAAGTTCGTGATTCGAAAAATAATTTGAAAAAAAAAATCGTTGACAAGCTTCTCAATGTAATTCTGAAGTTCAGAGGGTCACGAGTGGGTCATGTGGACCCAGAACGTCCCATATACGGTTATGAACATATCTCACCTTTTTACCAACTATTTGCATGCATACATGAGGTAGTCGGGCTTGCTCTCACATCACGTGAAACACTACAATAGCGTCGGGGATACATGATTGTTTTCCGAGTTGTACAAAGTGAGAGAGGGCGCTGAAGGTACTGGGAGAGTTCTGTTGAGAGCGGCCTCACACGGTGGCGTCATGGAGCACACAATAAACGCACAAGGAAAGAGGAAAAACGGACGGGTTGAGCTTTTTCTTTTTTTAATTCTCTTTTCACAGTCAAAGGGAAACTGCGCGTTTCCCTCGTAGAGAAGTTTCTTTATCTTCTTTCTCGCTTGGCAATACTTTAATGTGGCGCATTCCTCATTGGCATGACATTTCGTTGTCGACGTCCCTTCGCCTCCCTCTTTTTCGTTCCTCCCCCTCCCTCTCGCTCCATCATTCTATTCTTTTTCCTGGCTCGTCCTCTCTCTCTCTCTCTCTCTCTCTCTCTCTCTCTCTCTCTCTCATTGAAGCAACATTTTGCTGTACCTAAAAAATCACCCTCTCTTCACCCTTCTGGAAAATCTCATCATTTAGAGTAGCCGACTCAACAGTGTGGGCAAAACATGAGCCCCAGAGGATGCGGATGGAAATCTGCAAGAGAGAAGCAGAGCGATCGAGCGAGGGGAAAGCAAAGAAGAAAGCGAAATAAAGGAAGAGGAAAAAAAACGTTGTATAGTCTTGACTTTCCCTTTACCTCAGATTCTCCGATGCAAAAGGTGGCGTTCCGAAAGCCTCTTTATTTACTCACAATGCCCTTCGCGCGCTGTACAGCTAAAAATTTTCTCGACAAAGACGCCACTACCTAAGAGGTACACCGCCAGGGTGTTGTACCAATAAGTCTCTGCTGCCCTTTTTCTTTCCTCTTTCCATATTGTCAAGTCTTTCCTTTTCTCCTTCTCTCGTTACCTCTCTTGTACTCCAAAGCATCTATAAGCTGCTCGGAGAACATGCACTCCCACATCCCCAACTCCCAAAGGACAAAACTCTCCTTTGTTTTACCCATTCATACAATGTTACTCAGCCGAGTCATTGCGCGAGCTGCCTAAACTCTGTCCGTCTAGAAATTTCAAAGAAAATTCATAAAATCAAAAATCCACGTCCTCTTTACATTTTTCGAGAGTTTTTCTTATCAAAAATTCCCAAATCAACAATATTCGCTTCTTCGATTCCTCGAAATTCTCGATTTTCATCATTTTTGTACAGGAAATGGAAAACATTCCAATCAATTCCGATTTCAGAATATAAATTCTTGCCATTTCGCCAAAATATCGATAGACTCTCGTTGGATACGTTTTGGGAGTCTGCCCAGTCTTGCGACGAATGCGTATATTTTCGTATGTTGATACAGTTTGTACAAAATGGTGGGACAATGGAGCAGGCAAAAATTTGATAGAAGCTTATCAGTTTAAAATTTCCCTCTTATATGATAATCTTGTCATAGATATTGAACAAAATAATAAATACAATACGTTAAAAGTGAGAACGCCGCAATTTGAAGAGGGTAATTATTGTATTTGCACATGTGCTATTCGTCAAGTGGATCGTTGGTACAGATGTGAAGATTTGTTGTACGCTGTCAGTGGAATTTCTTTATCTTTGGAGCGTTTCCTGGGTCTGAGGGAACGAGCCATTCAAATTTTTCAATATAGTTATATGGATCGGGTCTATTTGTGCGGATGCGAATTTGGTGCTACTTTTTTTTTCATCTTTCGAAATAACCGATTCTACTTTCGTTTTTTTTGTACAGTAACGTCTGTTCTAAATTGTTAAGTAGCTCGCCTGACTGTTTTATCTAGAAGATACGATCGGTTGCTGCGCAATTTTCCAAAAATTTTAATAGCTCGACGCCATGGATAAGAAAAATTTCTTAGCCCGGGTTCTTTAAGGTTGTTTGACATTTTATTTATACCAAGTTTGCGCCATGACATTACAGACACGCCAGATATTATCGTTCCCCATGGTTGGCTGTGGACAAAATTAGAAATGATGCTCTATATGACGAGGTCGTCGGGTGAAGCACCTGGAATGAAATATACGTAACAAAAAGGGTCTTGACCAGACAGTATTTTCTAGCAATTGCGGTGGAAAGGCCAACAACCGTTACGGCCTCCTCGGCTCCTAATGAATAACAAAAGCTTCTCATTAATCATTGAATCGGTCAGAAGCCTTAAATAACGAGTTGTAAATAACGGAGAACGTTTTCAATCGAATTATAATTTAGCTGGGGAGCGAATCGTGACAAGAGCTTTTCGATCATGTTTTATTTATACGATATATAGATTTGGCGGTTCCGTGAAAGGCACCGAAGCGAGTGTAGCGTCTGATGCCTCAAATTATTCAAGCACATTCGCAATTCTTGAAATGGTCGAAACCGTTTTTAATGCCACCGCGTGATCCACGAGACCCACGGATCTCATATATTCGTGAAAATAATAAATTACCGCGACACGAATTTTTTCAATTTTTACGAATAAAAAAATGGACCAACTCATGCGACGCTTTAACCTTAGCTCATGCCGATTCTATTCAATTTGACGAGCAAAGGTGATAAACGCAGAGGGTAAAAGTTCAAATACGGAAAAATGTGAAAAAAAAAAAATGTTTGTGAAAAATATAAAAATAAATAAACGTGCGCGCACATGCAAGAGAATCCGTGCCGCGTGGCACGGATGCGTACACGTGTATATATAAACCATCTGAAATCGCATTACCCATCAAAGTATGCAACTCAAGCTCGCGCGTGTACGTATATCGATATATCGACATCAAAGGATCGATCCAAACCCACGAGACAGCAGATATGACGAGAAATGAGAGAGGGAAAAAATTCCACGCATAAAAAGCTTAATACAGATCGCGCGGCGATGGGATGGGCGAGCAGAGGGTGCACCACGTATAAACCCCACGTGTGTGCATATATACGTATCAACAGAGTAGAATCAGCCCTTCCTTTATTCTCAATGTGCACGGCTGCGGCAGAAGCAGAACGCGAGGGATTCTTTCGTGTATATATATATATATATATATATATTCCCCGCCACGTGGTCTAGTTAAATGGGGAAAATAGAGAGCATCACAGGAGAAAACTATGGAGAGTTAAGGTTGGGGTGATTGTCAGAGTTTGCGGCTTAGAGCCATCCATACAGGCATTTCTACGTCAATTTCTCATATTTCACGCAAAGCAAACAGAAAAAAAACTAATCGACGGAATTCTCTTTCCCGCTACGACAATAAAAAACATTCACCGTCGTCTGAAAAATTTTCTCCGATTGTTCACGCCGTTCAGTATAGTCGGACAAATAAAAAACATTTGTCGCCCCGAAATGTTCACTTTTTTCCAAAAAAATCACATTTTGTGAAATGTATTTCTCTTTTACTCGTCAGTACTTATTCCATATATTTTTATATATTGAAAATGAGATTTCGCCAAAAATCGTCAATATTTTGTTGAATACCGTGAATACAATAATTTATTGATAATTTCAGAAATTTTTCTTATTTTGACGATATTTTTCATTCGTAACGAAACTGTTAGCAAAATTTATGATTGGGATGAAAAAAATTTAATTTCGGAAGAAACTTTCTTCAAAATTTCGCGTTGCAATGACAAAATTTTTGTGCTTTAAAAAAAAAAAAAAAAAACGTTCAGTCCAACGTATTTAACAAAATATCGATCTTTTGCAACAAAATTTTCTTTTCAGTTTGCAGATATGAGAAAATGTTGGGAAACGTGCGTCATCGTAAGAATAAAAAAAAGAGCGGGTAGGGATGTCCTTAAGTGCGATCTGACGGATGATTGATTATTCGAGTAGAAAATTCCAGATGTCAGTTTATTTCGGAACGTTGTGTATGTGTATGAAGTTTATGAAACGAGAATGAAACGCACGCACTCGCATTTAGATCGAGGAAAGTCGGAAGAAAAACTGCAGAGAGCGTGCCATTGGCGATGAGGCAGAGAAACACCAGTAGCTGGAGCAATGTGACAGAATCATGAATGCGTTAGGCTGTGTATAAAGCAAGGGGCGGAGGGGGGGAGGAAGGGAGGGAAGGAGGGTCGAGGCAAAAACGCGGGTCCTGCACGTGGACAAGGTTCGCGTGGCGCACGAGCCGTGGCTTAAATTGCATTCTGCACTGACGGCGAGGACGGGGTTCGGTACTAGGATCAGTAAAGCTGGCCGGAGGGTAACGGAAGGGTGGCACAAGAGCACGGGTGGCACAAAGGAAACCGGAGTACTAACCAGGGCATTAGCAGGAACCCATTTCCGACAAACAAGTTGAACCTTCTCTTCTAACCCCCTTGTCCTCCTCTTCCTTTACAAGAGGGTAGCGTAGGGTACCGCAACCCTATTGCACTCGCTCAACAAAACCCATATACTACGCTTCTCATATATATGTAGCGTTGCTATGCGTGCATATATGTAGATAGATAAATCTACTTAGTGCCAATGGGGAAATGGGGATCAAGGGATAATGAAGGTCGCCCATTCTGCACAAGATTTATACCCTCGAAGCTGGAGAACTCGGCGGAACTACTGCTCCACTTTTCCAACCGATACGTCCTCACCGATTCGTGCCAGTGGTCAAGGTTTTTTTATTCGTCCGTTTTGTTCGGATAATCTTAAGCTGTATGGACTCATAAACGGATTTTCATGTTAAAGCTTCGTTACTACAGTCCCAAACGTAGCTAATTGAATCGACTAATTATACTTTAACGCAGCGGTTCATTAACAATGTATTCAGGAGTTATGCTAATGCAGCTCCGCGCAATCGATGCATCAGAGTACTCGCGATAGGCAGATTATCAAAGTGATGGATTAATTAACTGATTATACAGGAGGCTACATGTGTTTTGGAGTAATTTTCCAAACGCGATTGCACAACGAGAGGTTTCGACTTGAAAAGTGTGTCATAGCATTGACAAGAATGGGAATTCCATTCGGAACATATACGAATGTCAACGAGGACAAAGTTTTGCACAGAATAATTTGGTTGAACTTGATTTCCCATTTAAATGACCGTAATTGCCCGACGTGAGGTCCAGAGCGGTCCACAGTGAGACGTGGACACGCAGGACACGAGCTTAACTCCTGCATCCTCGGAGCACGAGAGAAAGGATATTAAATCAAAGGCAGAGAGGAGGCGAACATCATGGTCCTTGCAAACGAGGACACGAGAGAGGAAAGTGAGTTGGTAGCTCCCTCGGGGTTGTCGCACCGCCATGTGCGGTGTAACAGTACCGAGTTTTGCCCGGCTCGTTGCTGGGCTTCTCCTTTATCTATGTTGCCCTTGCCTGCACTGGCCATTCGACGTGCCAGTCGCTTTTGCGACCGTATTGTAAACACACACACGCATACAGTCGCAAACATGCATGAGGGTGCGAGTATAGGCATAGACAGGAAAAGGAAGAGCGAAAGAGAGAGAGAGAGAGAGAGAGAGAGAGAGAGAGAGAGAGAGAGAGAGAGAAAGCGATGTTGTCCCGAGGGTTGTCGGGGCTGCCTTTTCTACGTGGTAGTTCGATATTGATTACGAGGGGCGGTGGCAGCCCGAGGATAGTCAGGGTGATACAGAACGCGACGCAAGGGGACCAGCCCCAGAAGAGAGATACAGTAGTGGATGCGGAACTGAAGCTGGCTCTGCTAGATCCTACGCTATATATAGAGGGAGAGAGAAAGAGATAGGCCAGAAGAGCCAAGAAGAGGGTCCAAGCGCGCACCACCGTTCCCGTCATCAACATCGACCACCCCAATCCCTGATTTTATACTCCGATTGGCACCGTTCGCAGCCCGATGGCCGCTTTGAAGTCGAAGACCCGGCTCTCTCATTTTTCGTCGTCTCACTCTTCCACCTACTTTTTTTTTTCTCCCCTTTTTTTTGTGACGCCGGCATATATAACTCTTTACAATCATATGAACTTTTGAACGATGCTAAAACCTACACTGACGCGAAACTCGTGTCTCGTACAAATAAAATCTGTTTCTTCGATACTTTGCCATGTGTGAGAGTGGATTTCTAGTCTTTTCTTCTTTTTATTTTATTTCAGACAAAGGTACCGCGTTTTTATACAATCTCTATACATGCAGCACCGATTTTTTCTGTCTCGTCAGGGTTATGTTACACTCGACGATATATGCACGTTCTTGATGCTGCCCGACCGGAATTATCTCGTGTCCATCCGCACAAAGAATGAGAGAGGAGAAGACTAGCGAGCGGGGAACCGAGCGAAAGAATGGCCAGAGTTATCTAAAGGGTCTCGACGTTTATCCGCGAGCCCTTTTCTCCCTTCCATCACGTTTGACCAACGTATTAGGCACGGATGTACCTAACCAACCCCCTCGTCCCATGTCGCTTCTCGTACTCCACGGACTCTCTCTCTCTCTCTCTCTCTCTGCTCTTCTTGTCGTTGAGGTTTTTCCCTTTGGACCTTTTCTCCGCTCTCTGTCATGGTCTAACGGTGAGTAAACTTCAAGCCTGGACATGCCAGAGGCAAAAATTGTCATTGTGGCATTCTCTCTACTTTGTATCGCGACAGGAGAGATCCACACAGCAAGAGTAAAAGTACCTTTTACATCAATGCGTGCCAGGGATACGACGAACTGTTGGTTGTTATCGTTTCATGTTCGAAGCTTTGCGGAAGTCTCGAAAACCCGCACACTGGACGGAGACGAGCGTTAGCCAGCCATACCGCTCGATACATTCCATTACTCTTCTCGTATTTTCGTCAGTCTTGAAATCTCATTTTTTTTTCTTCTCCCATTTCATTTTATTCTGAACTCTTTGAGTTTGTCAAAATCCGTGCCTCCCGAATGTTAAATTCTCTCCGGTCATCCGCATCAATGACACCAACGTTTCGGAGTCTTCTGGAGTGCCGCTCCGTATAAAATACGAAACAACTCTTCATACAGCTTCATTATCCGAGAGTTCCACAAAAACACGTAACCCACACGCACCGCATACATCTACGCCGCTTGCTCCAACATCGTCCAGTGTCGTTCAACAGCCAACCCGTCAATACCATAGTATGTATGAGCCTACCAGTGACCCTCTGAAATCAATTAAAGTCGTTTTCAAATGATCCGTGTGTACCCAACGATCGACAGGCTCCCACATCTCTAGCCAGAGAGAAAGAGCTCAACAGAACTAACCAAATAAATACGTTCGTACATGTACCGAGTCTTCTTGATTCGAGCTAACAAATTTTTTGAACAAATCTCGAAAATCAGAAGAAAAAAGCCTTTCCACCGTTTCCTATCTCGTAAACCATCCACGAAACATTTATCATGGAATAGCCACCAAAATTCCTCTGCTATGGACTTGCCAACCGCGGGGAACCTGTTTCTCCTCGTCCAAGTATTCAGGAAGGACCTGATCACGTACCTAATTTAGCCAAAAGCCAAAATCGCGCCGTAGAAGGTCGTGGCATTCGCCCGTCATTTTTAAAAACGAAAATCAAATTTTCTACGAATTTTGTAAGATGCTAATGTCGACCCAGGAGATCGAGAAGCTCGTGCCACAGTAGACTCTAGTTTTTGTTTTCTACCTTTATTTCATCTTTTCTGATTCTGTGGCTATGGAGATTCTCGACAATGTAGGAACGAACCTCGGGACATCCTGTATGTATAAAGAAGGGATGCTGAGCGAGAAAGAACGAGTATATAGTATGAGTGTCACGTTAAAGTGTACTCCTGATTCGCCTGGATAACAATTGCGTATGCGAACAGACTGGCTGTTATACCATGAGTGAAGTACGCCTTGTACATCGGAGTGATCGGTGTGGGCCTCCCCTCGTGACTTCTTCGCGGCTTTTCAGTCGAGATCCTCTCAACAAAACAACGTCGCAGCCACATCCGACACTCGAAGAGTTAAAAACGAGAATGGAGCGATCGAGACATCCCGCTGTCTCTTGATTTCGTGGTTCATGAGAATCAACCTCATGCAGAAAAATATTACCCGAATCTATGTTGTGAATAAAATTAATATTGGTAGCGCGTTGACTGCCGGGGAAAGAGTGCTGAATGAAACTTGAAGATTTAAAAATGGACAGGAGCCTGTACCACCTTGGGAAAGCGTGGTAATATCGCTTTGAATGAATTCTCTTGATTGTCGATCTCGAGGATGCTCTTCACCATTTCAATTCAGTGGCCATCACTTTTGTTCTTCGTAGGTTCGCATATATTTGCGAAAAATGATTCACGAGTTGTTTAAACACAGGCCCTTAAAGTTTTAAGCAGGCACTCGATTCAGAAACCAGTAAATGTACGAAAATCATTGATGGAGCATTTAAGCATCGTAGTAGGATCGAATCTCCTGGAGTTTCGACGCATGGGGCCTCATTGTCGTGGACTCGTGTAAACCCAGCTCAAAGCTAAAAGGTATACGCGTGGTATTTTGGTGTTGAATGTTTTATACTAAGGATTCTTGGCCCGAAGGATTCCCCGCTGTTGCTGGTGAGGTCCAGTCGATCGACTTATATATTTCCATGTCGCAGTTCTGGCTCTCGGAGAAGAAAAAAAAATAATAATGCCCCTTCGTCTGGCTTAAGCCGGGATTGATTCGGACGTGGTGTAGGGGGAGGAAGGTAGGAAAGTAGAAGCGTCAGAGAAAAAGAAAAGGAGGTGGAGGCAAACACCCCCCGGGACCGATCCCAGCTGCGCCACGAATGACTAATACGCCAAACGCTCGGGGTGCGCGTTCAGATTTAGGGCTACAAAAAGGGGGTGGAATAGGCGAATAGGCGGAGGGGGTGAAGATGGTGGAAACTGGCATTCACCAGAGGGGTTCACATCTCGATTTTACTGGATATATTTTTATACCTATATACATCGATATGTGCACAGGACGAATTTCCACCCAGGGGGTACCGTGTGTCTATGTCGGTTGGGTTAAGCAGGATCAAACTTCCGACTTTGTTTCTCCACATATTCCTCCATCGGAGGAGGTCAAATCAGTCAAGATTTAACGGATTTTTACATGAATCGACATTGCAAATAAAATATGAAACGACGTTGATCATCGTTCGCAAGTTTTCTATACATTTTTACGAGGAATAATAATTAGTTACGTTGCAATGAACCTTTTAATCGTTTCTACTGAATCAACATTTTTTAACTCTCGTTGTTTTGCTGTGTTATAATCCGAATGACTATGGGAACAGATGACATTTCCTTGGTCACCGCGAATGACAGATTTAAATGGACCATTCAGCATTGAAATACAAAATGATGAACGGCTATTTGAACGACCCACATTAGGTTGAAGGGAAAGCTGCGACGCCGATCTCCCCTGCATTGAACTAGAAAACCCTTCTCATTCTCGCACTCGCTTTCTCTCATCGCCACAACCATAAGGTATACTTCGGCCTTCTCCCGATACCACCATTTCCCACATCAATGAGGGCGACCAACTCTCTCACAACAGCGAACACGCGCTCTCGCACGATTGAACGAAATGAAAATTGATCTAGATTTTTCTCGTTGTGCTCGCGAGATACTACAAAAGCATATCGCGTGTAGAATGGAACGCGGGCCACCATGATTCGAGGTCAATTCGATCGGTCAGACCATAATCAAACGTTAAAACATTATTTTTCTTCTAATACGAGATACGTCGGAACAATACCGATTATTTTTTTCATTCAATCAAATTGGTGACATTTTTTTTTTCATCGAAAACGATGAAAATCCTCGTTTTCTCCGGTATCAATTTTTTTTCTCACGAATCTCTTGATGATGACCGTCCCGCTTTGTAAATTGTATTACTCGGCAAGTACGAAAATTGGAGCAGCCTAAATCGAAAGTTTGTCTCGTCTAAAGTTTCGGCGACGCCGTCGAGAAAAATTTCCACCGCGAAGAAAAGCTAAGCACGAAGGATGTTGAGCTCGATTCTCTGGCTGCTCCAGAGACAATTCTCGATGATATCCTGACTGTTCGCGTGGTCGTCGTTACGTGTCATTGACCCGAGTGTTACGATCGTGTTATTGGTGAGGGAGCTTATTGGTGACTGCAAGTGGTGACCCGATGACGAGATCATACGAATCTCGCAGTGACAAGAGAAATGACCAAGGATAAGTGTGCGTGCGTGTATGAAGATGAGGAAAAAGAGGGAAGGCAAACGGTAGCAATTCTAGTGGTGGCGTACGTTTATCGAGATTGGAGAAGTCGTCATGCTGGTGGTGGCTTGATACTGGTGTGTTAGCACTCCGAAGAAAACGAGATGAAGTCGAGTAGCACAGAGAGTGGACACTCTTTGGGAAAAATGCTGGTAAGATGGATCGAGCCATTATAGAGGACGTGTCAAAAGTAACTCAACAGATTCAGGACTCGCGTGAGGAAGCCAGCAAAAAGAAACGATTTGCGCTCTTGGTCTGTCGCTGAGGCGTTCACCAAAGTCAAGCAGCAGCCTCGGGTCCGGTTGACACTCGCGAGATCGTGCGTATTAAGAACGATTGAGCGAGGCAGCGAATTCTCAAAAACCGAGTATAATGCCATTTTGCTTCTCGATTGATCACTCCTCGGCCCTGAGTCTTTTTGGAGATGGTCAATGCGTCATGTGGTCCAAGAAAAGTGGGCGTCCTATCGGTAAGTATGATTAATATTTAATGAAGGAGGGGCTGGAAAGAAATTTGAGTTTGAGCTCCTCGCTCATGGGATTTTTTCTGTTTATTTGGTTGACAAACTTTGGCGGTGGTTGTGGGACACTCTGTATAAATATGGTGATACGTCCATGTACGGATTTACACGGACATACATAGAGATACATAAATACATGCGGGTAAATATCCGTACGGAGAGATTGAGGGAGTCGGATAGGCTGTTGGGAGTGACAAGGAAGGCGCGGGGTATGACAGTGGCTAATCTAAAGGGACGACCCGCGGAGAGTACGTCGTTCGCTAATCACCCTGATGAGGCTTGATGGAGACGGTCAGCAATTGTCTCGAGAGAGGAGTGAGATCGCTTCGCACGCTTGCAAGCCACAGTCACCAAGCTGCAAGGCAATACACACACGTACTCCGAGTCCAGTCATACACACGCACAAATATATATATTATATGTGTTTCGTGTTAACCCAGCAACGAAGAGTTGCTCCAGAGTGCTCGGTCCAAAGTTCACGAATCTCCTTTGATTCGGATGTTGGCTGATCAAGACAAGGAGAGAACTCATTTTAACAAGAGCCTTAAAGCAACTCGTCGATTTGTTTGAATATCTATCGACACACTAGGCCCCTCTTGTCCATCGTGCTCCATCTCCGGAAATCTCTCCTCACCACTCGCCCTCTAGAATTTCATTCCTCGCACACATTAACTCGATATTATCAAAAATTTGCTGAAAAATTCAACATTTTTTGGATTATTAAAGAATTTTCTGGTCGCCGTTATTCCAAACGCCTCATCGGTGGCGCAGCCACGGCCTGAATCTCAAAATTTGCACTCAAAAAATAGATACAACCAACCGTAGCCTGAAAAAACGGAAAATCAACTTTTGCCTTATTTTGAAAATCCGTTCAGTATATTTCGCGAGAGTCTCGCCGAGACTGGATCGGAAATTTTCCGAAAATTCTTGTGATTAGTGCTCGAATTTATTTTTCGAGGCGTACAAACAAGGAAAAGTACCACGTCTCGTTGTTTCAGAAACGGATTTCAATTTCATCGAAATATCGTCTGCACACGGAGATTTATATTCCGATCACTTCGAGCAACGATAATGTTGATATTAAGCGTCCGCGCCTGCGTATGTACGCAACGGTATTGGCAATAAACCCAAGACGGACACCACGTCTATTATTTTCTTTCGCAATACTTGTTTTTCTTTCAGCATCCGCGGTTGCGCGTGCTCTCTCTTAACGTCCGTTCTCTCATTTAAATCGAATCAATGGTGGCCGTTGACTACAGTATGTGCTCGCTTACGAGCAATCGAGAATTAATCAACTATTGCACCAATATCAATGTAACCGCAATAAACGGACCACCGAGTGTTCCGCTGCACTCGCTCAAGAATCCAGCTAAAAATTGCATGTTCCACACCACGTTGACCGTGTGTCATAAATATTAATTTCCCTATTTTGTCATATTAACTCGCGCAATATGCGAGAAATAAATAGAAAACGTATAATTCACGGAACAAAATCCATTCAACGACACATTTTTAAAAAGTTTTAAAGCTCGCGGGCATTTTGAACTCGGCCAATACAAAATCGCAATGAAATTTATTTTCAATAATTCTTTGATTATAATTAATTTCGACATGAAAAGCCTCGTTGACGCAAAACTCATTTTTCAACTGAATTAAAATCAAATGCATCGAGAAAGTCGACTGAGAATCTGCGTTTAATGATTCATTAGCAATGACACGCTATTTTTTGGAGTAAGGAGACTAAACAATGAGTGATGAACCTTCAAGTTTAGATGCCAAGGGTATCGGAAAAACGATGTAATTAAATAAAGGGGGTCGAATGTTAGGAAACTTTCAGCTGTTAGCAAAAAAGCAAAAAAAAAAGGGACGTGCCGCGTCAAAGATAAACGGAGGGCAGCCCTAGGATCCGTTTTATCTCGTTGGTCATGGCAAGAGCACGGATTCGTTTCGGAACGGAGCACGCCTTGCATCGGCTAAAAGAAAAATTGCAACAATCCCCTTTTGACACCAATCACACGTAATCGCAACCCCCGCGATCAAAATATATTCGCAACGCAGAAGAAACTATATATGTGTATATCATGTGGCACAGAGGACAATACTCTCTACCATTTTGGATATGTGCGGGCATATCCAAGGGGGTGAAACACGCAAGGTTCGACAATCGGAATTACACGGCGATTCACGTGCAACGAAATAACGACGCCTGTCGTCTATATAGCGCTATTACGCAGGGGGCCAAAAACCCAATGGGTCTAAGAAGCGATCCGACTCGCCGCAGGAGCATCGTCACGCGCCCCCTCTTTTTACCATTGGGCCCCTCAGATATTAGGGTAGGTAGAAAAAATAAATGGCTTCTGGGCTGCGGGCACACGAAACTTCTCCCGCTTTTCACCCCTCGAGCGAATTTCATAACACCCCCGAGGATCAACCTCCTTTATATATATATATATGTGTGTATCAAGCACGTACATTGAACACGTGACAATCGAACCCTCTGCTACATAACTTGCTTGGCTTTAGCCGGTGACGTATCATCAAAATTATACGCGAGATTTTACGATTAGTCACCATGGACACTGAAAAACATCACGCTTCATTATAAACTAGCCTTTGATATATTAGTCCTCTTCGCCAATCTCAGACTCTTTTTTCTTGCGATCATGATTTTATAGTTTTGACCGATTAACACGTGCAGCATTTTATCCTCTCAAGATTTGTCCGCACACATCAAATATTTCGATTCATTAGAGTTTGCCATTTGAAATTACATCGGTAAATATAAAGCACTAAATTTTTTATGAAATTCAGCCTCCGCAGGGACGAGATGAATTTTTGTAATATAAGGAGAATCTCTACGTTCATTTTTATCAAGAAGAAAAAATCCGTGCTGATAAAAAATTCAGATCGAAATCGGAAAATCAATTCCATTTCTGAGGAAAAATCTTCATACTTTATCGAAAGTTTTTGTAAGAATGAATTTCACTGTGAACATTTTTGGAAAAATAATCGTATAATCGAGCATGCTCAACCAACGCTTTACCGGCAATTTTGTAATTACGTTAATTACCGTCCAATCGGTCCTCATAAAAATTGAAGGGTCGGTGTATATTTCATTCACGAATAGCCTGCCAAATACCGTCCTTTTGGACCAGAACCATTAAACTTATTCGCTGCCGCATAAAAAAAATGAATATTCTTGTATCGCAGAATCGGCACAATGACTTGGTAGTGGTTAATTGTTAATGAATCTCAATGAAGATTCCAGATTTTCTGATATTGGGATTTTTCATTATTACCATGACGTGATTCTACGGATGTGATTATTCGAGCTGTTAATTTTTCATGCCGAAATTACTCACTTATTGAATGAACTTTTTCACATTTCCTCGAATTTTGTTCATATTCAATAAAATAATTGAAACAATTGGAACACACCGATTTCCGTTTAATTTCGAAATGCATTCCTAATTATTGAATGTCTGAGAATTGAGATGGAAATTTTCAATCGTGAGAATCGCTTCACTCGGGGGCAGAATTATTTTGGTTTAAGAAACCAGTGCCTGCCTTTTTTTAAATTCTTTGTGGCAATTACGATTCGTGATTGGTTGCTGCTTCGTATAAATTATTGATGCTCAAATAAATTAATATGGAGAGTACAATATTTTCGGCTGAAAACCTTGCAGTCACTCCTTGCCGGAAAGTAAATGTGAAGATTGAAGAATTGCCAGTTAGAACGAATGGAGCTCTTAGTGTGTTCGGATTGTGGAGTTTTCAGTGAATGAACATGAAGAAAATAAGGAGAGATGAGACTCCTTAACGCTCATCTCGCTCGACCTCACTTTAACGAAATCGGTCTGGTCGTTTGATAGTGAAGAATGAGAAAAAGACAGAGCGGAGCGAAAGATCGAATGAGAAAGAGAAAAAAGAATGAGAGGAAGAGAGAAAATTGAGGAGAATATCTCTCGAGGGTGACAGATGGCGACGACGATTTGCGCGTCTATGTACTTTTCCCTACTATGCCGTTACGTTCCGTTCGCCCTTCCATACATATGCACGCCGCGCGCACTTCATCGTGCAGGCTGCTCTCAATTTCTCCTTTCTACTCTGCATCCTCATGGACCATTAGTCCATTTGAGAAAGAGAGAAAAGAAGAGCACTTCATTCGGTTGCAACCACGTATACCACGCAATGTGGCCATGCATGTCTCTCAACCCCCGCGTCTTTCCCTGCAATCGTGCTTTGTCCCCATTCCCTTTCTTCTTTTGTTTTAGTTCAAACCACCGTAAGTATAATGCGAAAAAGTTGTCCACCTATTGCGCAAGAGATCAGCCACCAATCCGTACGATTTCATTTCCAATAATACATCACCGTCAATATGTTGCTTTTCGGGCTCCTGTTCGATCAAAAATCCTTACAAGATTTCACTCATTTTTTTTCTGTAGCGCCTCTTCGTCGCTTTTTTCATTCAGTCACCGCGCCGTTACGTTATTACGACGCTACACAGAGACAGAGGTTTTGTTCATGTCACCCAAGTGCACGGTTCAAGGGCACGAAGCTCCTTGCAATATGGAAGGATGGGCCCTGATGTCTCTTCGTCTGAGCACGATCGATCATCAGTTTTGAAGCCAACTTGCTCTCAGGAGCTGTTTTCTTGTTTGTCGGTGATTATATTTTTGGAGCGGCTCATCCGTGAACGTGTTACGCAATTGTTCGAGTTGGTGACAAATATTTGCACGCATTCCCTTCGCTTCGATCGAAAATTTGGCAGAAATTCATTCAAGGACTCAGGAAAAAAAACGGAAATTCAACAAATAAGACTGCAGGAGTAACGATAGCTTTCGATTTTCGTTCCATTTTCTCTGACGTCTTTGACATTCGCAAAGACTAAGAGAGCAAGAAACAACAACAACAAAAAGAAGAACTAGATATTTATGGAGCAAAAGGAAAGAGGCGAAGAGTTTGGATCGAGAGTGGATTCGCATCACAGAAAGAGAGCGAGCGAAAAAGTGTTGGAAAACACATTGAAAGTTTCTTCTAAATGTGCACACTATGCGCGACGCGGTAAAAGGAGAGCCTGGACGTGGAATGATAAAAAAGCATTAGGTTGAAGAGGCGAAATGAATCGCGGGGGTACACGAGGGTGGCAAAAGAGCGCACGAGCGAGGGGTTGAATTATAAAGATGAAAGCCGTTGTTAACAGACCCGCGGTCTGAGTAAAAGAACGATGGGCATGTGTATAGAAAAAAGGTGGTTTTAACACACCGTGGGGGTGGTGGTACGTTCTTGCGAATGTACCACAACTATAATACTACTTTTATCTCGCGCATTTCCTCTTCTCCATCCCCCCCCCCCCCCTCTCTCTTTCTCTTTCTCTTCGGCTTGAATTACGAGACAGCCATATATGTGTCGTTCGCTTCGTCTTGTTTTTCCTCTGTACAACACATGCAACCCCTTGATTACGTACAGAGAGCATCAAAACCCTAGCCCGAGCCTCACATCCCTCACGGAAGTTCTCTCCTACTTTTATTTATGCATCTTGCACAAAATTCATCGCCATCACGCAGTCAATTTTTTCTAGCCATACACGCATTCTTCCAGAAACCAGAAACCGTTGCTAATCTCCACAGCCTGAAAAAAAATATTAAAAAGTAATGAAAAAGTATATTTATAAAAAAACATTCTGAATAAAATGCTCATTCATTGAATGCCAAGAAATGTTTCAACTTTTCAAATAACGAGGTTCATTTTTAGTTAATATAAAATTTGATTCAAATAAATCGACATATTTATTACGTTCGAATAAAATTTCTATTTATTTTGAATATTTCAAAGATTTATATATTAAATAACTAAAATTATTTAGATCAGATAAATGTCTCCTGGGTTGGTATTTAAATTCTTTAACTTTTTTTAGTTGAATAAATTTTGTTGATTTTTAATAAATCTTTTTCTCAGTGCAGCATATACTTTTCGTTACCCAAAAATATGTGGAAAACAAAAATCCATCCCTCTTTTTCCGAATACTTTGAAAAATTTACAAACCGTCCACAAAAATAATGAGAATTTATAAAAATAATGAAAAAATCCATAGAATCGATATCTTTTCACTGCATCAACAGACGATGGCGACGACCCACACGTCGAGTCATACGAATGCAATGACAGATAAAAAGGTGCATACATAAACACGTAGATATATGTGCGTGAAACAACGAGCCGGAGAACATCAAGAGACAGAAAGGAAAAGCAGTGGACGAATCAGGGGATGGAAGTGAGCACAGATGGTGGCGTATGTGGTTTACGATCCATGAGAGGTCTCTCTTTTTTTTCTCTCCTGCAGCCTTCATTCCTGCATCTCTTTCTACAAGCCCATATGGGAGGATCGTGCAGCACGCGGATGTTCAGCTCAAGTCACCCCTACAACGTCACACTACATCGCTTTTCTTCATTATTGCCATTTTTTATGCGATTCACATCAAAATGAAAATTATGCAATGATCCATTATATTTCCATAAACGAATCTCAGTTAATCGTGTGTTGTGTGTTTTAAGAAAATTTCATTGTCCATCAAAAAGCAAAGGACCATGACGTAGACGATAAATTTTCGAACCGATTGAATAACGTCAATCGAATAATGATAAATCTTTCAGAAAATTTGATTTTAATTGATTAATTCGTTAAATTGCATTCCCCAGAGGTTTGACACAATATTATCAATATTTTGTGCATTTTTGCTAAGAATATTTCATTGAAAGTTTAGAATATCGATTGAGGAGACAAAAAATTAGGCTCCAGATGTATAAAAGTTCTTGCAATCACCCTTTATTATTGGGGTTCCGTTTGAACTTATATATCCTTGACAACTTGTCTCGCTGGCATGCTAGCAACTATACGTCTTCTCGTTATACCACCAGGGCCCCTCTTATTTTTCGAACCCCCTGGAGAATAGGCGAGGGTGTCGAATGACGCGAGCAACGGCGTCAGTGACATCAGTGGACCAAAGCCACGCGATCCTTGCCTTTGACGTCGCTAATGTAGCGTCCACTCCGTATACTCTCGGTTCTTCTCAAACGAGGCGCCTCTTTCCAACTCTCCGAGAAAGAGGATTCGTCTATTGATTGTCCTGAAATATATGCTGACGTGAAAAATTGTTGATAATGTTTTTTTTTCTTAATCTCAAAAAATTAAAAATTAAACAAATAATAAAAAAAAAACTAGAAAATTGAAAAATTTCATCTTCGAATATTCTCAACGAGCATCGGGCGAATCGTGAGCGGAGATAGTGATTATATCAACGCACCATATATTTGCTTATGGCATTATATGATCGGCTGTATAATATCTTGAAGCTTTAGGCACATGAATCCTATGCCCCTGCCCTTCTGTCTGCACCCAACCACATCAGAAGCACCATGAGGAGAAACGACCTGCGTCCACTATAATCCTCGACGGTGATTCTTTCGCTATAATGTTTCCTCTGGGAAAACCTATACGCCCGTTCACTCTCGAAAAGTAATAAAATATATACGAGCACTGGAACTACTCGCTTCTGGTATTTTATCATATAAACCTAAACACGAAACACGAAAGTCTCGTCGAGAGACGACGATGACTGGCGAGACGAAAATCCAACGTAAATTTCGCGAAATTTCATCGAATGTGAAACAAAGATGAATCATCAGTTGCGTTTGTTTGTTATTCAACTAATTGCCGAGAGCAAAGATTTCGTAACCTCGTGAAATCGAATCGGCCATTTTTCATTCCAACGTTGAATGAAATTTTTTTCAAAATGGACATAAAAAAAATATTGAAATACGTTGACACGGAAAATGGTTGGGTGACGGAAAGAGGGGTCGTTTGTATTGCGAGAAGATCGATGCCCAGCAGATGAATGCGGCTCCTGGAGTCTGGTGTTTAATTCCTTCTAGGGGGCGGAAGGATCAAGGGTAAAGAAAAAAATGTTGGGTCAGAGGCTGTGGCCTCTCAAACTTTTCGTATAATTGGCAGACAATTTTTTCCATGTTTTTTTTGTTTTTTTGTTTCCGTCTCATTTTCTCTCGAGGATAGTACATGTGTATTTAAGCATCTCGTTGGTCTCTTCTCTCCAGGGAATCCTGCTCGAAAAGATACTTGTCTTTCGGAGCACGAAGCCCAGTCATTTGTCACTGACTCGTCGTTAACGTTCCTAACTTCTTGAACCTCTCTTTCTCGACTTTACGAGAATCGGTTACGTACTGGATGAGCATATCGCTGTCTCTCTGTTCCTCTCGCCCTTCCTCTTACCCCGGCCATCGTTTTAGCTTCGCCATCCCTTTTGGTCGTTTGGCTTTTGCTGCTGCCACCCTTCGCTCGATCGTTCTCGATCTTCCTGAAGAATACGAAAGTTTGCGAGACCTCGCTGCTGAAACTCGTCCACTCGGTCGACTCGTGGTCGATCGCTTTCAAAGTTTCGAGCTCGTTAATCACTGTGACCAAGCCGCCCCCCGAAACTCACGTACCAACGGAAATCCCTTTACTTCCGACTTTCCGCACCATCTTTTCACAATCATTTCAACATATAAACATCGGTATTTCGTCATATTCGGATTTCCATCAATTATGTACGCCGTGATGAATTTTTTTTACATCCAAATTAACCCATTTTTTTCCCCCATGATTATGCAATTTCCATAAAGTGGATTTACATCGTTTCGTCATCGACCCAAATTAGCAAACCCACGTGAACATTCTATGACTACTACAAGACTCGGTGTGAAAATTTCTTGATCACTCGAAGCGAATTATTGAAGTTTTGCCAGTGAGAAATTTTGAACTTTGCCGAAAATGGCAATGGACTGCAAAATGTTTTTGGCGATTAATTTTCCTGACCGAACGTCTTGAGGTTCGGTAAAGACAATTGAAAAGAAAATAATTATAGTTTAACAAAATATAGAGTTATCGACATCACGGGGTAGTATCGAAATACATCTCGTGGAGGGAGAGGTACAAAGAGGATAGAGGAGGGTGTAGAAATTTGAGAAATCTCAAGGGAGAGGAGAGACGAAGCCGAGAGGCTAAAGGAACAGGAGGAGAAGGGAAAATTGCTGTGACTCTCGCGAACGAACGATCCGACGGAATTCAAAAGTGTCCGGTGTCCGTGTCTCCGTATATCCCCGAAGGTATACTATACCCATATAATACTATGTACTTGACTACATAAAATATATATACATATGTATAGATTTTATGTGTATATATAAGTGCAGAGGACCACCGAAGCGTCTCGATGCACTCGAGGCTTCCTGAAAGGCTTCCCAGACGACGTTCCTATCTATATATATTCCTCGTACAATATCATATATACTTTTTCGTTTCGTTCACCACGCAACCAAGTTTTCTTTCGCACCTGCCGTTCCCTCTTCGCATTGGCACATTCTTATCCTCTGATTTTTTTCGTCCAACCAACTTTGCCCTTCGTCATCGTCCACCACTTGAACTAAAAGTATCACAAGCTCCTCCGGATGTTTATTTACTTGGAAACAAAGAGCCTGCGGAATTTTGAAAGCAAACAAGAGATCGGAGAGATCAGGATGTTTCGTCGTTTACGTCGCAAAATTTCGAAGCAAAATCCCACCGCGTATAAGATCGTGGGAGGTTGCTGCTTCGGGTTGGCTCTAACTTTTGGGAATATCAATCCCGACACGACCTTCGTAAGCTCGATAATACCGAGGGATACAGAAGAGGTAGAAAGGACACGAGGAAAACGTGTCTTCTGGTGGCAATGCAAAAGGTTAACGATTCGATGTTAACGTTTAGTAGCAATTCAGAAATGTTCGAGATCAAGGATGTTTTTTTTTTATTTTTTTTTGCTTTTTCGTGTATCAAGGATTAGGACATTTTTTTTTTTTCAATAATGCAGCGTCGTTTGTCGGTTAAGTGACGAAAAGTATTCCAAGGGATGCATCGTAGATCGTTCAATATATATATATATATATTGATGGATGCTTAATTAAGGATCACAATGATTTGGCTTGCGCGACGAAAGGAAGAATACGGCGGTTGTGTCACTTTCACGAAGTACGTAACGCCCTCGTACGAGTAGCCCCATCTCATCGGTTCTCGTTGAAAACCGAGGGGTTGTCGCCTTCCTAGTCGCGAGGGAGTCTCCGAGGCTTCTTGTGTCCCTTCGTCTATCTCGAATATCCATCAGGGTGCACACGACATACACCAATAGCGAAGGAACAGCATCGGGGGTGGAGAGGAATGGAGCGATGGGGGAGGAGGCGTCAATGGCGTACAGAGCGTGTGAAAGGTTACCCTCGAAGAAACGAGGGGAGCAAGGAATGGGACACACGTGTAGATCTCTTTTGTAGACTCTCGACTCTCGGAACCTCCTTGATAATTACTTTTCCGTCTTCTGTCCTATTCTCCCTTCAATACGAACCGCTAATCTTCGTCTCACTGCTACTAAACATTTCTACGTGTCCCTAACAACCTTCCATCTTGAGAGACAGGTCCACCCAAATAATCAGGTGCTATGGCTTTTTCTGGCTCGCTAGATCAACAAGTTACACACATGAACGTTCCATACACGACTCGAGCAAATGACGAGCAATTGCAATGACGAAAACCGAAAAATCTCGGCTACTTATAATTCCCACGCTAAGTATCCGACGTAATGCATTTTGATTTTAACCCCGATGAGGTTCGAGCAGGTCTCTCCTGATTCCGTCACGTATCAGGTGGCGCGATTCCCAGTTCCATATGCTGGCCACCATGCACATGAATTTCGTCCGGTATGTTCGTTGAACACAAAGTGAACGCTTCGTCGCACATCACAACCCCCATATGGTCTTGATCAGTGTCAAGGAACAGATACATCCTTATTCATAAATCTATATAGTCATATACATATGGATAGAAAAGATTAAGAAAGTAATATTCTCCCCTAGGATGAATACGATGACCAAAAAGGATCCGTTACACGAACTCCTCATCGCCTTTCCATCCTTCCTCTTGCTTCAAATTCCCCTCCTCAACCATCTTTTCTCTTTCGTCCTCTGTCACACATCCAAGCTTTCCCGCTCATATGTATATACTGCTATCACATATCCTTGGGTATATACATATGAGCCTCTCTCTCATGGGGTGTTTCGGAGAGAAAATAAAAATTCCGAAAGAGCAGAATATGCCTTGGTCGAGGATTATTTTCAATCTTTTTTATTTTTTGTTTTGTTTCTCCAACACCCTCATCTTTTTTACAGACCAGCTATGGAGCAGAAGGAAAAAGACTTTCTCATTTTACTTTTCCTTTTCATGCTTTTTTTTTCGTGAACGTGAGATCGAGTAACCGGACCTTTTCAAATATTTACTCACCATGTGAGTAACGTTGACGTCTATAAACGCGTACTATGGCGACACTGAGCCTATGGCGAAATAGGCTCGTGCGAAAGGTGATTCGATTTGAGCCGCTGCGTCCGAAATGAACGGAATCTTTTTGTTGTTGTTTTTTTTTATCTTTTCGTTTTATTTTCGTCTGACGTCTGTTCGTTTACACTTGGAAATTCAACTCTGTGCCATAAAACTGTCGGAATTATGATTTGCGGATGTGGGGACATTGAAAAGATTGTCAGGAGGCGAATAAAAAGGTTTGGCAACTGTGAATCTTTGCTGAAAAGTTGGCAAATGTGGTTGGAAATTATTTCGAAATTCGGAGAGAAAAAGGAATTAGTTGTGAAGTATTTTGGGCCAAGAGTCCCTGCGAGTGTGTTGAACGTAACGAGGAAGGGCTATGTCGGAGGTTGAGTGCTGGGGTTGAAACTTCAGCAATTCGTTTTTGCACTCCCTCTCTATACTTTACGAGAGCAATGACGAGACGTAAAGAAGAGCAAAGGCTGGAATGGCGAAAGGAAGGAAGCCAGAACGAACGGATGTGAAAAGCGAACGGCCAAGAGAAAACGGAAGAGCCCAACGTCAACGAGGGCAAAATACTATATAGCGAGAGAAGGATTGACTGTATATACCAGAACGGTTGAACCGGAAGCGGAACCCAGCAGCCCAGGAACACGTTGCGACGCGGGGAAGGACGCTCCTTGCAAACGCCACTGGTAATGTGCAATGGTATACCTACACCAAATGGTCGGCGTCCCCGATATGGCGGAAGCGTCGGGTTTGCCGGAAGTCGCCGAGGAAATGAAACGCCTCTCCCTGCAGATCGACCAAACAGCTACCAAACTCTTCTCCACAACCTATTTCTTCTTCCCTCTTTCTTCTTTCCTTTCTCCTATTTTGCCCTCATCTCTCCACCCTCGTATTATTCTCTCAACTCCGAATATACTTCGTCGAGCTATCATCACTTTCATCGTCAGAACAATATCAACTCGCGTATAAATAAAAACACAACAACAAGCATCAAAATACTAAAAAATTACGACAACTCGTCCATCGATGATAAACTCGATTTTCTCTCAGCAGTTCCGATAAATTAATCTCCTTGAGATCATCGGGCCTAATGAGCCACATAAATAATATTCTAATATAAATAAATTAGTTCAAGCTGACTCTCTTTTTTCTCTTTGGGAGACAAAACGAAGAAAATATCTCAAGTTTCCGCTCTATCATAATTTTAATCTCCGCTCCCCGACTGGACTCCTCGAGGTATGAATTTAGTATCGCAAAGTTGACTCGATCGTGATTCACTCAACGCTGGCCAGGATAACCGGAGATAAAGAATATGGAAGCTTAGCAAGGTTTACCTAATCACGAATTATTCAGAACCAGGATGAGATTGCTACAGAAATGGAGTTTACGTTCCAGAATGTCTACGTTTGCCTCGTGCGAAAAAGTCTTATCGGGACTAGTTGGGACAATCTTGATTAGGACGTAATGAGGAAGTTCTGAGCTGGACCAGAGGTGCGTGAAAGGCTGCAGCCTGGGTCAGGTTCGGATAAGCAAAAGCTGATCAAGGCCTTGTTCAAACCTGATCAAATGTTGATCTGATCCTCGGACCACTTCGTTAAGTGATTCATTAGGTGTGTTCATTATCATTTGCATGTTGAAAATTGTACTTTTTTCAAGCAATCTACGATAATGATGTAGGAAATGTGTTCGCATTGCTCGATGATTCATCGCGATTATTATTTTATGGTCGATGAGGAGACCGGAGGAAAAAAAGCTTCGGAGTTTCCTATATACAAAACCGCAATTTGTCGGTGACTGGGAAGAAAAAGAAGGTGATAAATTCGTCGCGACGGTTAGCGCTTCTCCCACCTCTCTTTTTGTTAATCATCTCTTCCGATGACTCGCGCTACAAGAAGCTCGAGAAATTCGTCACCTTCCGGTACGATCTTGATACTAAAACTTACGAAATGTTTTATTGCCCGTACGTAATATGAATAGCCTGACGAAGACGTATACGGTGGCTTGATGATTTCATTCTTTCATGAGAAATGTTTATTTCATCAAAAGCGCGTAGATATTATTCCGAGAAGCTCATAACGATCGGATCATCATTAAGCGACCTTAATGCGATATATTTTGTAACTACGGATGTTTCGTTGTCGTTCAATTACCGTCTGACCAACTGCCAAGTCACTTTTCAATATTTCTTCAAGCTATCGACTCAATTGGTTGGAGAATTCAAAAAATATAAACATCCCCGTATGGGCAAGGATATGGGGGCAATGGTTTCCTGAACTTGCAACGGCATGGGATCGCACATTTTCAAATACGTGCGTTTCAAGGAGGTTGGCTACATACGATAATATGATAGGGATTTTTATAAAATTTTAATATAATTTTTGAAAAATTTGTCGATTACAAGAATTTTAATAAAATTCGGTGATAATATTATTTAGCATCAAATACGAGGACACTAATTTTTTTCCATCTTTCGTCTACATAGTCGTCGAATGATTTGACTTTACAATATGCAAAAGACATACCTATATATATATTTGAATCCTATGCTTATGCATGTAAACTCTAGTGTTCAATAATTGGAAAACTATGGAGAAGAAAAATGTCACAAAAATTTGTAAAATCATATTCAATCCTTAAGAGTATACTCACTAAATTTCATGAAATTCTAATAATTTCGAATTTTTCTATGCTATTAAGATGGCAAGGTTGTTGTGTGTAACCACCCTGCTTAAAAGATCGATGCTCCTTTTCGGACGTTAGCGTTACGATGTCCTCGTGCATGTGAAAATTCGTTCCATAATATCTCAAGACACGAGGCTAAACGCCGAGCTTCTGGTTATCCTAGAACGAATTATGAATTGATCGAGTGTTTGCCTCTCTCTCTTTTCTCCTTGCCACTAGCATCATTGATTGGTCTGTACGATCGGTCCTCCGGAGTCTCTCACGCTGTTGCAGAAAATTAAACGTTATTTATCATTTTGTGCGACTCTGTGATTATCATAGTTTACGTTGACACACGATTATGTGTGCTCGGACGGTATAGCCCATAAATGCAATATCGGTTAAATTTTATATGCGTCCTTTACGTCACTTGGCTTCATTATTTATAGACGTCTGATTTACATGTCCACGGAGTAATTCTCCCTGACTTGAAACCATTTTTTTCAACGATAATCGACGTCTCTCCCGTGAGCCGTGACGTCGGAAACGATCCAAGGAGAAATCTGTCAATCCTGCATTCAATTTTTCATGCTGAGTTTTTCAAACTCATGACAACCTCGTCGTGGAGAAAATCTTCAGACTCGATCATCGTAGTCGTGAAAAATCAATGAAAAATTGGATCGAACTCCTTTGCGTACGTCGTACATTCCAAAAAAATCCAAAATAAAACATGGCAGGGCACTTGTTGCCGAAAAATGTGAACAGCCACGTTCATATTATTTACAAAGAGGCTTAGGGTTTATTTAGGGTCATCCTAAAGCCTCATATCAATTGGTGCAATGAAAAATCACAAGTATGTGTACTTCATAAGCCGATAATGATCTCGTAGAAGAAAAAATGGGTTGCAAGCTTTTCTCACATGGATTATTCGAAACGAGGGCCATAATTCCCGCTACGAATGATGGATAGGGTCGAATAATTCGACGAACGGAACTGACGAGCGATCACGATTTATTCTTCGTCGGTTTTGAGAGCCCGCAGCCAAATGCCCGAAGGTGTTATTTTTTCTCGGTTGAAAAACATATACGCGCGTATAAGATTGTCTTGTCTTATGCTCAACTTTCCGGTTTCTATACGTTTATCTCCATTTCTCTCTGTGCCTCTTGTTCGCTTGGCAAGGCTGGTGCGTGCTTGGAATACCAGTGGCAGTGATTAGACGCGGGTATAGAGAAAGGACCAGAGAGAGGGAGGCATTGGCAAGAGGGAGATGAAAGAGGGAGAAATTCCTCTGGCGAACGGAGTGGCCATCAGTGACGTGTCGAGAAGGTGATTGAGAACAGAGAAACGAGACATATACAGTCGACTCACGGAAATGACACTTTCGCAAGAATGAGCCTACTATACAAATTCCGTTAGTGCCCGCACTTATTTTTTTTTTTTTTTTTCTTTTTTTTTCACTTATTCCAAAGCAGTCTTAAGACCAAAACCGCGAGGCAGCCTTTGGGTGTGAGCATTTCCAGGAAAACAAAGACCCGTACAATTAAACGTCATCAAAATGTGACCGATAGAGTTAATTTCTTCGAGAAATCATTGAATTCTCCTTTGCTAAAATTTTCTGGAATAAATTATCGAGACCCGAAAACATTTTTTCTCGAAGAAGGAAAGAATTTTCCCAAAATCTTGAATGAGAGCAAATAAAATAAGATTCTTATGTTTTTTGTCAAGTAATTAACCTAATTATTGGTACGTGGCTCATTCAATCGACCCACTAACTAGTTTATTCGTTTGCTTCAGCCAAATTCTCAAATTTTATTTACACCAAATAAAATTCGCTGCAACCCATGAAAATTGTATGTCTCTCGGAGGTTCATTATTGATGCTGCTATCCACTTTATTTATTAATTAATTTTACCCGGATTTTCTTCATAAAGTATGTGAATACGAGGCTCTCTGAAGATGCACGCGGAAAATGTTCGTAAAAGCGAATGTTCTTTACTATACCAGAAGAATCCACGTGTAATCGTGAAGTGTCTTATGTTAGGGCCTATCATACGTTCACCTCCAAGCAAACATCGCCTCCTCATATCCCAGACATAACTTTACGTTGCCTTCTCATATGTTAACTCATGTGCATAAGTTATTTATACAACTCATAGACGTCTTCGTTATTGGCAATAGAAAAAACAAGCATTGAACAAAATTTATCACACAAAATACTCAGAGCATTTGCTGAAGTTCATAGTTCAAAATTACGCAGTAAATTGCACTTCGACTTTTCAAAACTTTGTATCCCCCCGACGAATGCATGAAATTAATCTTGAAACCATACTTTTTAGGCGTAAAATATCCTGAGAAATCGATTGCAATGATTTTGGAAATTGGAAAACTGAAATGGAACGAAGGAATTTTGAAAACCTCCTACACTTGAAATTCGTGGGTGCAAATTTTCACCAGTGTCGTGTCTATGCGACGACGTTGATCGAAGTATTTAAGCAAACATTTATAACAAAAGAAAGAATCTTCAAAAATCAAGAACAGAGCAGACGAATACGTTTCTCTAGTATAGTTTCGTATACACACGGATTAATATTCTAGGGACGTACCGAAAACGCCGTTACAGAAAAAAAAGTGAGGAAAAACTTTGAAAAAGTGAATTTTTGATGAAATAAATAAAAAGACCGAATATAATTATTGGAATTGTCGGTCTAAAGGGTGAGAATAAATTTCTTGAAATTGAAATGAAAGAGCCCATATTCTGACGAAATGCACGTGGTGTTGGGGATATTAATAGTTGGTCTTGCTCGAATGTTGGCCGACTGGAAGCCGGAACTTAACAAGCGCGCACCTTCTCGACGGTATGAACAGGGACAGGGAAAGAGTCGTCTCATATATTTATAAGTATAGGAAATAACGTTCCACGAGAGAAAATTGTGAGTCCGAGAGCAAGCGGTGAGTTCACTCTGCGGTTCTCCCACGCCAACGCTTATAAACTATAAAGTGGTGGCGTACCTCGTGGCTCGGCCCTCACCAGAAACAACCACCACCAACTCTATACTCAAGAATTACGTGTTGGCACGTAACCGGCAGCACCACACTAGTCTCCGACTCCATAATATCCTCTTAAGTTCCTTCGAAAACTATATATTTACCTTTATCTACATAATATACATATATATCATTGAAATGTGGAAAATATGAATAACAATGAAATATTGAGGGCATCGAGCTGCAAAGAAATTGTATAAGGAATTGAAGTTTCATCCTATCGAAGGAAACAATCAAAATTGTTTATGAACATAAAATTGTAATCAATTTTGAATAATTAATGGTCAACGATGTCACCGAATATTTATTAAGCCATAACTTTCAATTTTGTGTGAATTATTAATTCACACAAATTCATTTAATATTAATTAAATGTGAATTAATTTCGGAGTATATAATAATAAATTAGTAGGTTGATTAATGGACCAACGACTTTGCAAGAATGATCGAAAAACCCAAAAATTACTGATCAATAATGACTGAGAATAATTAATACGATTTGTTGGCAATTTTTTGAAAGTGAGAAATTTTTATTGCATCGAATTAGCGGGAATATCATTTTGACGCTAATGAGTGTGCGTGTTTTCAATTTAAATATCGCTCGATTGGGAAATTCTGACGGATGCAGACGAGGGAATAATCCGAGAATAGAAATAACACACAAGTCGGTCGGCGGTGCATTTGTGAGCCGCTCGCGGTCGTCCACCGGAGATGGCTGGTGGCTTTTTCGTGTGAGAATTCGGATCGTAGACCCGTCGGCTAGACGCAGACGTATAGAGCTATAAGACGAGTAGGAATTCCAAATATTTCACCGCGCAAGGCAACACAGTCAAATGCTTCAAGTTACCAATGACCCAAGCAAATATCATTCCTTTCAAATTTTTCCGAAACTATCGATTTTGCGTTTCTTTTATTTTATTTATTAATTAATGAAACGAAGAAAATTGATTATCCAATCAACAGGAATAAAATTTTGCAATTCTCCTGTCAAGAATAAATTACTCGTAAAAATAATAAAACTTTGTTGTCTATCCTTAGATTTTTGAATCTCCTCGATCTCCAATACAATTGTATTTGCAATTATTTTTGATGGCTCACATTTATTTGATTCCATCGATTTGATAATATGTCAATCGTGAGATTATTAACGTCGAGATTTAAAAAATTACAAGACTCTCAACGTTGACATGTCGACTTTGAAATGAGAGGTGTGCAACGTTGCAGCACAAATGTTGTTTAATCACTTGCCACGATCGACTAAGGAATCGGGCCGACCGGATAAGCGACCGTGATCGAAAGAGTAATGCAAGACAACTCGGCAGAAGAAAAAAGAGAAGGAGAGCGAAACAGAAGGGTGGAGAATGCTATAAATTGCATTCGAAGGTAAACATGCGGTGTAGGTGGCTTGTCAAGAGATCTTGATCGCGTTATAAAGCATCTCAGGCTTAACGTCTGACTTTACGCTGGCACAGGAATTCCGGAATTCCGCCTTTACTCCAATCCACGACAACCCTCAATATCGCACAGTTTTTCCACCGCCTTTTTTCCTCCTTAATAGATTTACATCGCGCACTGACCACGTTTATCACAGCAAAACGACGTAATAAAATGTTTCTTTAGTGTCGCATATGCTTGATAGAAAAATACTCGACCCAGCTCGCTCTTGATAAAATAAAAAATCGTCTATAGTTCTCACCTCGAATGAACGTAAAGAAATCTAAAATTCGAAATTATTTTTTTCTCCAACTTTGGATCGACGAAATTATGACAGGCGCGTTTGGCATGACAGAAGATTGAACAAATGTTTCTAGGAAGAAAAATTGAAGGCCTTAATGAACCGATGGCTCTACTTTTTTTCCGGAAAAATAAAAATAATTTCAACGATGAAAATAACAAACTTTTTCCGAACTTTTTTTTTCCGAACGATATCGAACCCATCGCTCGATGGGCTCGATATGGATAACATTTATCTTAATTTAGACTTTTGGCAGCGATATCCGTTGATGGTAATCATCATCGCCTCTTTCTGGTCAGATAAGATTTCATGTTTATCAAAACTTTTTATTGAAAATATATATTTGTTTCGTTATGACGTTCACGTTGCATGATAAAATGCTCAATTTTTAAGGACGTAAACGATCATATCGTGGAGAGTTTTATCCTCGCGACCAGCCGGACGTCTCCGTATAAGTGCTGCTCTGATGACCAGACTTCTGGATGTGATTCCGTAAATACTTGTTTTCCTAAGAGCCTCTGAGAGTAGGTGGCAAATGACAGATGTGTGGGTGCTTCTAAACTTACTCTTCTTCTGGAGTACTCTGACCTTGACCAGAAAAAAAATCTCAACTGCATCACTTAGCAATATAAATGCATCGATGATATCGAATCGAACTGAAACGATCGATCGAAAAAAATGAAATTCCAATTATTGATCGACGAACTTTTTTTTTCTGTATTTATTGACTCTCCTGAATTCTTTCTCTCTCGAATTTTTCAATCTCATTGGAAAGATTCGGTCGGAATACAAGAAAAATATTTAAATTGCAAAAAAAGTTCCTTTCAGTGTGAAGGGAATGGAAAAAAATCACGGAGATTCGTGGATTATCACGACATTAGTACGCAATAATATAGCATTGAGAAAAATGAATGTCATTAGTATGACAAACGCCGGAATGAAGAAAAAAAACTCACGAGCTGTATCGTAACCGTATGTGTGGGTCGATGCGGGTCACAGGTGTGAGAAACTCTCACTTCTCAATCTTACGAACGCTGTTTCTTCGATAGATAAAGACACTTCGAGATTCATACAGCTATTAGACGGGAAAGAGAATGTGGTGGACCACTCAATCGTACAGAAACACAGCACAAAGTGAGTCAAGCCGTTCTGCTATACTGACACTTTCAGCTCACATCATAGATCGCCATATTATTATGAATCTCTTATTTTTTCCAAACGGCGATCATTACTATGCAACCTGCGTAAAAAACTATATCAGAAAAATATTTCACTTGGATTTTTCCATCACTTTTGGAACTGAAACAAAATTTCGAGAAAAAACAAATGTTGCTTCTTTAATAAATTTAATTTAATATTTATGAAAATAAACTTCAATTGATATGAATAAATAAATGAAATATAAGAATAAATAAATAAATAATAACATTGAAAAATATTTTTTTTTTACTAAATATAAATAAATAAACTTAAATAAATATTGAATGAATTTTTAATAAATCAATATGTTTAGTAAATAAAAAATTTCCAAATATTTCCGAGTTCCCGAGACAAATTCGAGTCCAAAGTGCAAAATTTTCTGCTTTTTTTTTTTTTAACCACTTTTTGACACTCGGGCTGGTATGACTTCTCGCCGTTTTCTATACGTTTTTCGCTCAGTATTCTGCGCTGCGCATAAATCAATTGTTAATACACCTGATTTTTAATTAACATGTATAATAGTTAGGATTCGAGAATCCGAGGATGATGATCATTACGATTGCATGCTTTTTTCCATTTTCTATTTTGTGCATAGAAATGTACAGTATATCAGGGTGATGCATAAATAGTGACGAGGTCGTAGACACGTGTGGGCAGACAGCTTCTCGCTCACCGGTGTGCGATATACATAATTACATCGATATAATCTCTCTCTCTCGAGAGTTCATAAAAATGTATACATTGCTCTATACGACGATGAGATAAGTCGAGAGAAAATCTCGAATTTCGCACATAGAGCGAAAATTGAAATTTAGCGACGTCGAATTCGAAAATGATATTCTCTCCGGGAAATTGCTCAATTTTTGGATTGATCTTTTCCATTTTTTTTGTTTTTTTTTCCAATATTTACGATCGTTCTATAATTTTATTGAGTCACTAAGGGCAAGGTCCAAACTTACGTCGAAGACCCGATACTCTTATGATATCCAGCCCACATAATACGCGATAAGATATCAGAGGCGTATCGATCGATTACCGAATCTTCGATTGACCGGTTTCTTTGGGCATAACACTCGAGAATGTCATGCCGGGCAATCGATCTTCTCCATTCGATGCCATGGAGCGACTCAACTGTGTTTCTATATCGTTTATTCCTTGTTCCGGAGTCAAACACAAGAGATAATAAGTCAAAACGTCCGAGTCCTTATTGTTGAAGAAAATATTATGCAGGTAGCTAAGAAAATGGAAAATCCACGTGTCTCCGTGAGCCATTCTCAAAGATTTACACACATCTGTGCGAGTCTACATATATTAAATATTATAAATGAATTGTGATCTCTGATCCCGATCTTAAACTCGCACCCATACAATTCAGCACTGATTCACAGCGTAACTGCTTTCTGTCGCATTTATGGGGTGTCCAGAGTGTGTGAATACTCATTTCTGCAGATTAATTTCTTGCGTCTAGAGACTCGAATCAAAAAATGACGAAAATTAAGAAAAAAAAAAAAAAAAAAAAAACGAAAGAACCTGAAAAAAAAATCTCGGGATCAAAGATTCTGGTCTTGACAGTTTTTTTTTGTCATTATCGAATCGTTCGGACAATTTGAACCTCCCAGCAGTCACCCGAGAAATATTTCCTGGCATGACTGCAGAAATTTCAATCATTTTTTCTTTCCACAGAGTTCACACGCGTCGATAATCAAGACTTTCCAAACTATATACGCTATGGGAGTTGCTTTATTTTGTACGTCCAGACTACGTAGAATATAAATGACAAAATTATTCCTTTCGCGGTCAGGACACCCTGTATGATGTAGAGATTTAATGATCTCGTGTGTATGAAGCATGTAACCGTCGAGATCCAAGGCTGGACTAGCGAGCAGTTAAGGGGTGCTGCTTACCGCAACGCCAATAAATACGCAATTTATGTGTCGCGAACTCCAACAAACGTATTGGTTATTGCATCAGCGACACTTTCGAGCATTTGCATACAGCATTGTGTCGTGCACACGGACGTGAACTCTAATGAAATGAACATAAATTCTATAAGAAGAGTTTATTCAAATTTCATTTCTCTAACGAACTAGAATCGGAATTCTCAGAGTTAGAAATTGGAAAACGCTATAAGATTGACGCCATATGATCTAAAAATGTTCAGCAGTTCGAATCGATTTTGAAAAATTCATGAAAAATTTATTAACAGCATAAAATATACTCGAGATCATTTCAAAAAAGACTGAAAACATTTTCTGTTCATTCTCTGATTTTGAATGCACTGAAAAAATGATTTATTTATATAAACCAGGATTTTTTAATTGCTAACAAATTTTAAGTTGGATACGTCGAAATAAATATTTTAAAACAGTTAAGGAATCATTTATTTGAGCCTCTCGGTTTTGTCCAAAATAAACATTCGTTAATAGTTAATAAATGAATCATTTAATGAAACGTAACCTTTGTGCTGAGCTAAGGGAAATAAAAGCGATCGAACGAATCATTATCTTCAAGGAAATGCTATACCTACGAAATTTGATCGTGATATCAAAAATATTTTTTGACCATTAACAAATTTCGTAACAGTTAATGAATGTTTGAGCAAAAGTACCAACTAAATATATTTCTTTATTATAAAAAAAACTATTTTCTCAGTGTGGAGGTGACGTCCACAATGTAAGTTGTCTATTACTTAATAATTTTGCCACAACGTCCGTGCCATTGAGACACGATATGATTAGATTCATTTGATTAATTTTTAGCGCAGATAGTACTTAACATCTGGCTAGGATATCAATAACGATTAATACCACTGCGATGGAACTTTTTTTTCAAATCTATTCAGTATCGGAGATTGTATCGCAGATAAGAATAATATTCGGTGCGAAATGAAGAAACAACAACAAAAAGAACAGGAATTTCGTTTCCGTTGAAAAAATTTCTCACTAAAAGGAAATTCGAAGGCAAAACGATTGCAAAGATTTTCTGTAAGGATTTAGGATTCTCGTCGCCAATAAACGGATTAAAGGGATTGACAGATTATTGCTCCCAGTGACGAGAAGATAATTTGGCTTGCACGATGAGTTTTGTGTTTGGAAGTTATTGTCGTAAGCTAAAGATCGAAGCAAAATGAAAAGGAGGGAAAGATGAGTGGAGGAAGAAAGAAGAACGAGGGAGAGAGAGAGAGAGAGAGAGAGAGAGAGAGAGAGGAAGAGAGAAAGCTCACGATGTTCTCGAGACCCCGTGGAGTGTTAGATAACGACAGGAAATCGTTTGCGTTGCATAATATCGACGACGATGGTTACGCAATCGATATCTTGTCTTACAGAGTTATACCACGAGACGTGCGGCTTATGGGTATGAGTAAATCAATATAGCAGCGATACTCTGTACGTTTATTGTACATGGGTAACCAGAAACATTGAAATTTCTTACACTGGCTATCCTGATAGTCATGCTGAACTCTGAGACAGTCTCACTGCAAAATTGTCGGGGAAAAAATATTTCTCGATCTCCTTTTTCGTTTTTTTTTGTAAATCAGTTCATTATCACTATATTTGGTGGCGTCCCATTAATTTGAAGTTGTGATAAATAATCTTTCTGTCGCTCGAATCCATAAACAAACTATTCAAGCGTACATTTACAAATTTTAAATATTTTTCAAAGGGAAGTGACGAATTGGGTGAACATTTTTATTCCGAAATCTTTTCTCGTTGGCAAAAACAGTCACGCATTCGATTTTTGCGATAAATAACAGAGTCAAACCGGTCGTAAAATGGGTTCGAATATTGCAGGGACTTTCCGTGACGTATTAAAAAAAATTTAGAAATTATTTCAAATATAAATCGAACCCATAACCCCGAACTTACGAGCTCAATTTTTTTTTTCCTTCAAAAAAATTTCGTGAAAGACGATTGTTTCGAGGCTTCCGGGGATGGCCTTCCCCGCAGCCTCCATCGACAGTTTTGTCACACGAGACACTGATAAGAATCTCGATCTTCAGGTAAATGGTAATGAAACAGGAAAAACAAGTCTCGCGTTGAAATTTCATGTGTGATTAGATGTTTCTCTGTTTCTCGGGTTCTCTCTCCCTCATAACTTTTCTTCCATCTATACTTGAGAGTTGTTGAAATTGCTATAATCACCAGCTTCTTGGTCTTCCATCCGGAGATTACGGCCGCCGGTATTCAGCGCTAAGAAATTAAATTCCAAGAGGCTGGGAGAACTGCGATCATTAGATCATTCATCGTCGATACTCCGTGTCATCATTATAGAAATTTACTTCCTCAGCAAATAGACAGCCTGTTCAAGAGGAAGCAATCGCGAGGGAATCTGCGGAATCGTGTCGAAGTGTTGACTAAAATTTGTTTAAATAAAATTTCAAAAAATTCGCTGATTCCTGATGAATGAAAATTTCAGAAAAAAAATCTTACGCTCGCACGGACCCGGCTCGTTCTTTGCTCTACTCGCGGAGGAACTCTTATACCGTAGTCTTTGATGAACACGCAAAAAATGTGTAATTGATAACTATGCGGAACGATAATCCAAACAAATCAAGCAAGACATCTAGTTTGAGTAAACACCCGAGCGTGACAGTTTGAACTTCATATCGTCATAGATTATATGCAACTGTCGTCTCTCACGAAATCGTATATAATTCAAGGTGCGTAAGATCGAGTTCGAGCACGATATACATAACGTGCAATTTGCACGTAAGTGCGTAACGTAATACCAGGCACTCTGGCTAGAACAGTATGTGTTGGTGTACATAGTAAATCTACCCGATGCATGTACAGAGGAGAGTGAGAATTTGGAGCCCAGCGAGATTTTTCTATCGATTTTATCATCAATAGAAAATGATTGATCTTTATGAGAGTTCTCTAATTGAAATAAATCTGATGGACACATTGCGCTCCAACTGGACGAGCCCTTGAAACGTAGGGAAAAGACGAAAATTGAAAGTCCGTTGAGACTTGTCGCCCGAAGGCTACACTTGACTTTGTTGACACGAATTCTTATCGTGTATTATTTGAAGATAAATAAGACACTTATTCTGTGATATGAAAAAAAAAGTTTAATCACCGACACAGGTCCAAATTACCACCCTACCGGGTTTATATATTTTTTTACACATATATACAAACGATGCGGAATCCGGACGAGGAGGATCGGCACAACGAAACGAAGAGAATGGGTATTAGGAAAAGACAAACCCCGTAGTATTCAACGATGGGACGAGAGGCAACAACGAGCCAGCGGAACTGAGGTTCGCGGAGCTTCCTTTCCTTCGGACATGCCTGGCTGACTTCTCGTCCTCTCCCACAGCTCTCTTGACGATGTTTCTATATATTTCTCGATCTACAAGTCCTCGGTAACGTGTACATTCTATGGAGGACCGTTGATGCATTTCCTTGGTCGGTTGGAAAAATATGATGAACCTAAATCCAGGTGTACCTCGAAAAACTGCGACACGCATTGAGATTTCACTCCATCCATGTTCAGGGGATGAAAAAGACAATGGCAGTGATTCCCTTGGAGATGGGTGTCACGTAGGAATGTTCGTTGAGACCCTGAGAATCCATTATTTCCATAAATTTGTCGCACAATTGGTCCCCCTCCTTATTATTCTGAATGATAGAAATGAATTATTTCTCAAACGAGCAAATAAATAAATTGCTTTTTGAGTTTTCGACTCGTCTAAATCGAGGCTGCCCACATTTTTTCATCGTATCTCAAGTCGAAGTTGATTTAAAATAGCTCGCATTAAAAAAACTATCGAAATACGTCTCACAATGCGTATATTATAATTTTGCGTTAATTTCGAGTGGCTGAACGAAGAAGCATCGTCTCGTAGCGAACGCGGCTGCGCGCTCCGGCGAGCATGATACTTCTGTCACGGTTCTTGGATCAGAGCGAGAGTAACTCAGGCTCATGCACTCTCTCTTAAACACTCGATACGCTCAACGTACTACCTCGATTTTCCGTGCTCTCTCTCTCTCTCTCTCTCTCTCTACAATAGCCTTTCATCACATCGCACTCCTCGTTACCGAATAAAAACATTCGAAAAAAAACAGCAATTAACAAATCTAGAGAGTGACAGGGACGAGAATTTACATCGGGATCTCTTGCCAATTTCCTCAAGGCTCTGATTTCATTTTTGCCATTACAACAATCGATTTCCCATTCCTTTCCTCGGCTCCTTAAAATGTGGAAAATGCTGCCCAGTGGGGGCAAAATTATCGCTCGAATCGTTTGCTATTTTCTTTATTGAAGTGTCAAGATCCGTCCGTGTGCTGCTCCTTCATCAATGACAGCGAAAATAAAAAAAATAACCTTTTTTTTTCATTGAGAACCTCGCGATTTGTCGAATCATGGCTCGACCTTAAAATTAATCTAAATTTTTTTTCTACATACTGTCTAGATCAAAATCTACCGAATTATCTTCATGTACGAATAGTCTAGGGTTAGTGGAAAAAAAAAAAAAAAATTCAGAAATGGTCGACTTATTGGGCTTAAAAGTGAGAACGTTCCTGTAAAATGCTCTACTTTTCTGAAAAACGTTGAGTTTTTTTTCAAGGGCCCTGAGCACTCTTCGATCATGCCAAGGAAAGTCCCGAATCATTAGCATGGAATACTCCGGCGCAGTCTATTTCTATGACGTATTTACCGACCGTTTTTTCCCCATGGATCGTTCGGGCAAATGAATTTACGTCTTTCAATTCCATAATGAATTCCATCTCAGTGATAACGTGACGGTAGGTGATGGCAATGAGTTTTTCACGTCAGAAAAACACACACGAATTGGGTGTTCTGAGTTGTTGTGACGAGTCTATGAATTAATTACTACCATGGGGATAAAATTGACATAATCAATTCGTCACGTTTGAACTGAACTATGACGATTGCGGAGAAACTTCCAAAGATCCAAATTTAACGTTTCTTATAAATACTGCGTCATGTTGAATATTTTGTTTTCCTTATAGTGAGTCATCACGCGAGCAAAATTTGCATGATAGACAAATATTCGTCTGGAAACATGTGGCTAACGCGACGTATTTGAATCACTGGAACAAAGAAATCCCGATCAAAACAATGACAACCGATGTGTTCGAAATTGACTTTATTATTGCATCGGGAATGCAACGACATCGAATAAAAACGATAATAATTGACGGAAAAATCGATAATTAACGAAAATGTTGATTTGACCTCGAAAAATCGTTTTCGTTAAACCGATTCGTGGAAGGTTTCATGTAATCAGCTGGCTTGTATGTAATCCGGGTCGATTTTCAGGCACCTTTTACGGCGTTGTACGAGTAAGCCAGTCTCCGATTGCGTAAGTCACTCCGCCGGGGCTCCTCGATCGAGTTTCTTTCTTCTCGAACACGACGAACGAAACCGATCGACTCTCTGCTATGCCATAAGAGAGGTTACCCAGTGCTCCCCGCAACGATGTATATTGTAGCTTTCGATTACGCGAAAGTTTCTTCCGTACTCATATGAACATTCAAATATCTGTGTCTCTATATCTATATACATATAAATATATAAATGGTGTAGAAAGAAAATCGATCGCAAACCAATTGATCGCTATGCTGTATAACGAACTTCTATTTCGTTCTCGCCATGTCAGTCCCTCGAGTTTAACTTTCCTCATCCTTTCACACACAATCTTCCAAATAATTCCTTCACTCACTCGCTTTTTTATGGCGAAATGTATTTCCTTCATAATTTGCATTATTTTCCCATGCAGTATGAACGGTCCCCGACTCCCACGCAATTTACCTGAATATTTCTACCGATTTCAACGTTCATTTTCATTTTCCGAAACGATGGGATTTTCTTATATACACAAAACTCTCTTCGTATCGAACATATCCCAATCATTTTGAACACCAATTTTTCAATCGAAATTCAAACTCACATTCCTTTGCTAAAGTTGCGATTACGTGGCTTCATATTTTTCCAAAAAAAAATAATGAGTTTGTACTTCATAGCACACTAAGATCTGTTATCCGTGAAATTATTAATATCGTGCAAACAATACGTTAACTAAGTGTCTATATAATGTTTACTGTTCAGCCATTTTTTATCCAGCTTTCCGGTGTGGAATATTTAATCAGCTTGTCATTTTAGCCCCGCCAACCAGATGAATGGAGATGAAATATGAAAAAAACTCGTCGTTACCAAATTTCAGTAAGAATTACGTGAAATTTTCGTTATTATTCTCTCTGAATTTAATGAAATCGTCAGAATGAATGTCAGGAAAATTGTCTCAATGCCTTTTTTTCCGATTTTGAAACCCGAAACAGTTAAAACTGTGGGAAATTATTAAAATATATGAAACTATATATATGACCCATATATACGTGTTTGTATATATTCATACTCCACGTATGGAACATTACGTATGAGAGCACGAGTGCCAGGTATATGGAATAGTCTTAAGATTATAGCACATGCATATACGTTTGCGCTTCCGGCGAAAGCGAAGATCCGTCCCACGATCGCGACCCGCTCTCGAACTCTCGTATTTATATGTGAGCAATATATGGGTAATGAAACGGTACGTAGGGCTTCAACACCGATAAATGCCTCGATTTATCGATCTCCAACATTTTCTCGAGCGCGTTCGTGCTCCTTTTTGCTCCTTATACATTATCGTGGAGAATCCTTTATGAAGAGAAATGTCGACCGCGTCAAGTTGAGCCCTAAGATCTATATACATATGTAAAAGTATGTGGCTGGCTGATTTTGTTTCAGATCGTTGCGAGATTCACGTTCGAAGATTTTCACATGAAATATTTATTTCCGCATACCTTTGGCACATATCGCTCGTCCATAGAAAGTATCAAATATATATTAACCAGCCCCATTCGAAGCTCCAGAATAAAATCATTCAACGATAATGCCATATCTATGGCAGTGAGAAGAAGAATCGAAGTGAACGCAGAATTGGCACGTTCCTTATTTGTAGAAATTTTCCTGAAAACGTCTGAGACCTCAATAGTTTTTTATTTCACCACAAAAATAGAATCGAGATTTTTTTTTCATTGAATAAAAATTATGGCACTTACCAAAGACAAACCGGTTACATATCGGATATATATTTTTTGTTTTCCATCGATGCCCGCGTCGAAAGTTTCGTATAATTAATTGTGCTCGCGTATACTTCCTGGCACCTCGGTCAATCAATTATGTAACAATAAATGTAACGATAATGAATCACGTTACGACGCAGTCACTGATCGCAACGATTACCAAATGGCCTTGCCAAATAAGGAACCGGAAAAAATGGAAAAATATTACTTTCCGATTATCGAAAGATGTCTCATTATTCTAAGAATGATCCCACATCGCTGGATAAATCATTCAATTATGAATCTTCTGCGTACGATCCGAATTATCATCCCAGTCCGTTATTACGGAAAATTCTGCAATTTTCATTTCCAATTTGAGGCGAAACTCATCGTACATCCCTTCGGAAGGTGCTACCGACGATAAAAGACTAACCAATGTGCAATTTTTCATTGTCCAAAAAAACGAATTGGAACTTTTGCTGACTCGGTGATAATCGAAATTTGTAACTTACATTTGTCCTTTCACATATTCATTTGTTTCTTCATTTTCGTTCGCAAAAGCGACCAGTCCATTGGATGCGTGCGATTGTGCGATCCATGATTATGTATATTTACGCGTGTCACGTACGTTTTTCAATTGATCCTTTAATCGATATGATCTTAACGCAAGGTCGTCGAGTTGAATTATCTCTGGTTCTCTCGAGTCTATCAAAAAGACGGCGTCGCGTCTCGTCATCTTAAAGAATATTGACTTAATTCTTTTCGGCAAAACAGATTTCGCAAAATATAATTTTTTTATATGAAACGTTATCGTTTTATTAATACATGACTACACTTCATTATTTTTGACCTGTACAAATGTTTGTCAAAGAGTTTTTTTCAATCTGCTATTTTTCACCTGCCCCCAATGCACTCGTTACGAAATGAATGCATTTTGTGCTCGTCTGTAGATATTTTTGTTTTTTCATTTATGTGTATTTTATCTTATCAATGGAACGCTCGAATGCAGTTTTGTTTCCTTCGGAGTTCGACGATTGGTGGAGTTCGTGGTTACGACGTGATTGAGAAATGTCCAAATTTCAACGGGTTCATTGCGTTTTTTCTGAATGCCCGGGACTGTAGTTCTCGGCTGAATAATTTAGCATAATTCATAAAAAGTACACAAAACTCGTAAACAATGTTCGAAATCTTATTGACGAGCAAATTCCGATCGAAAACCAAAATTTTCGGTTTACATCAATCATAACGTTCGAATTAAGTAGTAAACACGACCATACGTTGCATTTATTGCAACGAGAGCGCACGCATCACTGAAGAAATATTTTATCAGAATATCATTTCAATTAGAGACAAATTGGGGAATAAAACACGTTTATTATCGTTACAACAGTTGTAAATTGTCGCAAGTGGAGACTCTGGACCTGGCTCGAGTTTAAAAAATTGGAAAACAAGGTTGTTTTTGCATGTCAAAGTCAAATCGTAGACTTTCTTTTGAAAACAACACAATTCCATTCCCTTTTAGTCCATTCCATTGCGTAAACTACGAGAGCTCTTTCTCTGTTTATCGAAAAGTCAATAATTTCTCGTGCTGTTTGAACAATCACAAAATCGATTGTGTTTGGAAATAAAAATTAATCGATGGTAGAGAGAATTTTTTGGTTTTTTTTTCGTCACTGGAGAATTTTCCTTGAAACTTTTTTCAGAATCTTCAGTTTTTTTTAATGTATGCAAATTTATGATTGACTAAACAAACGCAGATTCTCCGTTATCAAATTTGGTTATGTCCGTAAAAGAATCGTTTCGTATCTTCTTCGTACCGTCTGTGTTGCGATTATGAATGAAAATTTTGTGAAATCAATTTACTTTCCGTCACAACAACTTTCGGCAATTCGCACGCGTTGTACTTTAATCAATCGTCTTCAAAATAAATAAGAACATCGATTCAGTATTTGGAAAAAATATTTCCTCAAATACAAAGCGACCATCCCATTCAATCGATTAACAAAATCGTTATTTAGATATTTATTCGAAAATAACGATATTTTGGCAACGATAATGGCATTTACAAATCCGGATCTGACCGACCGATTGAACTCGATCGGTTTATCAAAAACCCAAAATATTTGTCAACCCACTAATGTTCGTTCTCGTGAACCCCCGAAATTCGAGCTTGTCCAATTCTGATTCTGCGTTTTTACGTGGAGCTTCAACAATACATGGCGAGAAAGAATAAATAAATGTACATAACGACACCGTTGTCCAGCAGTGACGAAAACGACGACGGTAGATGCGTGTTTCTTAGTCCTTAACACAAAACAATAGAGCCAACATTCTCGTACATTTTATTACAAGCGCTGCAATCACAAGAGACCACGTCTGAGCTATGAAAACGTGGATGGCGTCATCGCACGGATATCCCAGGGAGAGGCTATGCATCCGCAGCTCTTCTCACTTCCTTCCTGGCTTACATGAATAAGTAACCGGTACAGTAGTTGGCCAAGAAATCGCGTATTGGCACTCCAGTCTTTCCGGTTGTTTCGAAGAATAAAAAAAAAAGACGAAGAAAAAAGAAAAATACAACAAAAAAATCGTAGTAAATGATGGATAAACAAAATCGTCAAAAATTACGGTTAAAAGAATTTTTATGAGAAAAGATTTATTGAAATGCCTCACACGGGAACACATTATAAAAATTGACAAAAAATTTGATGACCAAAAAACCTTATGTCTCGTACGAAAATGTCAAATGCGGTTAAAACTTCCGGAAAAAAGTTTTCTGGACGTTCAGAGATGGAGAGTCAATATTTTCACATCCGATAGACGGAGCCTGTGCTATGAATCACTTTATTTCCATAACGAAATGGCCCAACTTTTTTCTCAATGGTAATTGAAGAAAAAAATTATTATTTTTTCTTTCTTTTTGGAGTTTTTCGGCGAAATCCTTTCGAGATTTCGTATACGTAGTGATTTTTAATGGCTCATTGGAATTTTGAGGCGTTGCCGAGATTATTGCCTGGCAAAAAAGAAACTTTTATAATCATAAATTGGTTTACCAAAGCAAAGATTGAGTGAGATCATGCCAATGACAGATTTTTCTTCATTTCCTGCATGTACCAGTGCCCGTATCGTTTGGCCGATATTTCCTCTAAGAACAAGCGTCTGTGACGCAGTTTCGTCCAGAATAGCATGACTAATGTCCCACATACCGATATACCCGTAGAGCAACGTGCTGTTCTTGTGTTCGCTGTCTTTCTCTCAGATTCATTTCGGCTGCTCCTTTTTTCCACTACGAGCGGCTCTTCATCTTGCTCTTTCTTTCAGGATCTTTGTTTTTTTTTTACAATCTCGCTGCTATTAATCACTAAACCGAGTCTGTTTCATGCGGTATTGCTATTCAATGCTTGACGGCAACTTTTTTCCATGTCTCGCTTGCCCTTTCTCTCGCTCCCTCTGCTTCGGTGGAAACTCAACGTCAAACCTCTCATTCTCGGCTGGCCGCACGTCCTTTCTACTGCCAGATTCCTCATGTTACTCATGTATCTATTGTCATACGTTTTTTTCATGAATAAGTTGAATATTCTTGGAACGGATTAGGAAGAGGTTTCCACATTTTCTATAGAAAATCTGGAAACAAACGTTGGAAAAAAAGTTGTTGACAGTTTTTTGCGCGAATTTCGTGAGGAAAATGCAATTTTTTATTCGGTCCATGGCATTTAATTTTGAATCCGAGCGATCTCAGTGCATTTCGCGACTGCCCGACAATATTTTTCTACCACGAATTTTGTTCCTCGCCTTAATTCCGTCTCTTACTTCGCAAAAATATCCAGTCACCGAACTTTTGACCCTCGCCTATACCGACGTTTTTATCTCGAGTTTGTGCTACGGAAAAACTTGGACTGGCGAACATAAGATAAGAAGAAACATTCGTGTATTGTAGTTGGTAAAAGTTTTCGCGATAGGGGAAGTCCGACGTAGACGTTCCTCGCGTGTTTCCCTTGCCATTGTTCCGCGCGCAGGGCTGTGTTGTCGGTACAATCCGGATGATGGTGTACAAGGTGTTCCGAGAGTTATGTCCGAGGCTCAAAAGATATGCAAAGCTTTTTGTTCCTCACACGTGTCTTGCACGAATCATTCGCTTGGCTGTGAAGGAAAATATTTTATCGACGTAGATTCTTTGAATATAAAAAAATATGCAATTAGTCTGCTCGACGAAATTTGGATTTTAATTCGCTGCGTCAAGTTTTCACGCAACATTCAGGACACTCCTTATGTACAGTTCGTTCGGTTGATATCGATCAACGACCAAATAGATAAGAGTGCCGCAAACGTTTCTCGGGAATTCCAAAAATCCTAAACGGTGTCTCGTCGGCCCGATAAAGATGGCAATCTAAAAAAAAAAGTGCAATCCTCGGTGCAGCATTGAGGATTGAATGATGTTGAGCAAGGGAGATTCATTGGAGAATTTCGTACGGACCGTAAGATGGGAATTCATTGATGGCGCGATTTTAACCGGATCGTCTATGTCGCCGCGCTAAATGAAATTCCGCGCGTAAGATTCACGGAAAGCTCCGACGAGAGCGCTCGCCCAACATCCTTCAGCCCACTTTCCTTCGTCTCCTTTATTCTGGCTTAGGATTCGTCCCTCAAATTCTTACCTCCTTCGGTCTCTTATGTATACATGTATTTATACATAACAAAAAAACCACTAAGCTTATTTCATTGTGATTCGGCAGAGAAATTCTTGGCAGTCTATTCATGTCGACACTTAGATCTCAATCACCGCTTGGTAGATGTATTAGAGACTCTTCCATTCAATTTTTATCGATCCTCACTATGAGATATGATCTCTCAATGAATATTATCGGATGGTGCGAACCTTTGAAAGCGCCTGATGGATCGCAGAGTCATGCTTGGTGAATCAAGATGTCCGTTATTTTTGTTTCGGTTCCTCATTACGCGGGTCAATATTTCATATGACCAGAAAAGAAAAAGCAATGTCCCTACAAAATTATTAAATAACGTGCCAAGATTTGGAGCCAATAACATCGAAGAAAAAAAATGAAATTTGTTTATTTTACATGTGGAAAGCTTACGCCTCAATAATTCAAATCATTAAACCTAATCGTCTTCTGATTTTCAAAAAAAAACTGGCTCCTGTAACGAAGGAAATTCCCAGGAGCGGGTGACCTGGACAACTCGAAAAGGTCGAGCTTTCGTAGGCTCGTGTCGATATGGTTGATGAGGTAGTTGGGGGGATAGGGAGGTCGGCATTGAGGGAGAAAAAAAAATAAATTTTCATCTGGTTGCTCGTGTCATGAATGAAGTTAGCTCGATAGAAATGGTGGCTTAAGTTGTGTAGATTCTCACACTTGTTGGCGAGGCAGCATAAAAAATCTTGGGAGCCCACATCGCAAGAGATAGGTCTCCTCCCCCAAGAAAAATGTCTTTCATCGTGGCTGGCTTTTCCAGCTTAGTGCATGTTTCGTGCACCGCGTCTCTCTCCCTCTATATATGTCTCCCTCTCTCTTTCCGCCTAATTTTTTTCATCTGGGTGTTGATGCACAGATCGTCCATTTTTGGTTCTCCCCCACGGCGCGGAATGTGTTTTTAACATTTTTTTTTCATGGCTGCAAGTAGCTGTCGGGTCTCGCCCACAGAATCTTCGACAAGTGCTGGAGACTGCACAGGAGCCCTCATATACCATTTTTTTTTTCCTCCACTTCTCCGTTGCTCTCCCTTTCTTCCGTCAAGTTTCCCGAGGCCCCGCATCCAAGTACGAGCGGTCCGAGGGTCTCGAAGGGATCCACTTCTTGGGATCGACGCTGCATGCTTTTTCTTCTCTCGCTCTCTCTCCCTCCCTCATCGGAGCATCATTGAAGAGATTCCAAAGTGCCGAACGATCAAGGGCCAAGAGGATGATGCACCTGCACCTACGGATTCCAAGCGACCGCAAAGCACCGACGAGTCGCGCATTGTAATGGCTTTTCCAAAGCTAAGGAAATACTCGGAGGAGTTTAAGAAAATCATAAAAACTGTGTAATTTGCATAATTACGATAAATAATGAAAAGCAATTGCGCGTCCCATTTGTATCGGCCTCGTTGGCGTTGACGACGTTACATATTATAAATAATTGTAGACTCTATAAGTAACAGTTGCCCACGACAAATGGTTGTAATAAAGAAATGTCATGAGACACCTGTCACCACCCAAAGCGACGTGAAAAATGAGAGAGGCAAAGAAACCAAAGGAGAACGAGTGTTCGTGCGTTGTTGCTCAATATCTTCGTGTGAACTTATGAACGCGATGATAGAGTGTGAAAGAATGGTTAAGATTGAACTCTGCGAGGCAGACTTGGCCTGTTCGACGGTGCGAGATCGTACATGCATCGTTAAACAACGTACAAACTAACCTTAAGAGATGTGGAAGATGTACATAAAGATAGAGAAATCACGAGAGTCTACGTGTGCACCGAGAGAGTTTATATAGAAAGGTAAAGCCCTCTGCCTTTCATATGCACATGCTCTTTGGTCTTTTAGGTTATGTGTGTACATGCACATCACGAAAGAGCTGCGCGGTGTGCAATATGCCGATCCGCGCGCGTTACCCAAGTGAGTAAACTGGCTCCTCGCGAGAAAGAGGATCTTTCGGTTGAAAGAATGAGGATAGGTTAAGAAAAAAAGAAACAAGAGAGAAAGGAGCAATCCGTAGCCCGAGATTCTTAATGCGAACAAGAAAGAAGGAGGCTCGGAGTAGGAAAAGGAAAAGTGGCAGTAACTTTAAGCGGGAAAAGGGCGAGCTAGGATCGCGAACCTCATCCTTTCTCTCTGTCTTCCTCCATCTATATCTAGCAAGTCTCTTCAATATTACGACATACTATAGGCCCAAGTGATTGCAGGCGTGCAAAAGCACGTCGAAGCTAAGTGTTCTATACATAAAATATTTGTAATACCCCCGAGATATCGTAAGGGCGTAAAACTCATGGAATCAGGCTCAGACTTTTATCTCCTATGCGCCATTTCATTACTCCAACGCTCTCGCGTATGTGAATCTGTATATACGTAGATTACGAATTATGGAGAGAGCGCATAGAGCTCACCGGTACAACGATGAGGTGAAGAGCTCGCCGTTACGCCATCGCCCGATCAGACGAGAACCATTTGGTACATTCATCCATGTATATCGTAATATCAATATCGTGAAGTAATGCCTCGCTCCTACTGTGCTATCTCCACTCACTCGATGCCGGATACCCGTTCTTTTTCTTCATATATCCACCGATTATGCAGCATCAGTTTATTCTTTTGGAGATCCTGGACCGGTCAATCCTCGCTCATTGAAGAATTTCCTTTTTCCCATTGGCAAAGTCTAGTCAGTTTTCCAACATGATTATTTCCTTGGATGGAGAAACTCTCAGTGGCCTTTTCCTTCACACGCAACTGCTCAGGATTTCTGAGAACAAACTGAACGGTCCATGTTGCAATTAGAAATATAAAAACTTTCCTCTTCGGTGCATTAGAATTTTTATGAACCTCGGGAATCTTGCCTCTCGAAATTATAATTGCACAGCGTCCCATTGTTCGTATATTTTTCGACTCATCAGCATTTTTAATGCAAGACAAAAGATGCACTGTGACAAATGTGCATATGCACCATGTGGGATTCATTTATGTGAATAATATATACACACAGGCGCGTCTGCATTGTTACACTTGAAGTATAATGCAGTCAGGCTTTTGTAACGATATATCCGGGTTACGATAATCCTCGAATGCCTCCCTTCTGATATGCAGTTCTCCCTTACTCTCTCTCTCTCTCTCTCTCTCTCTCTTCTTTCCTTCTTATTCTCACTTATTCATCAATTATTTCCAGATATAAATCTAATACAGCTTCTTGCATACTTGGCTACTCAAACCTCCGAGACCCCATGCGTTTATAGCGACTCTCAAGTGGATAGATACGAGGCAGTTGGATGAATATGCAGAAATATAATCGTACAAGAACGTGGGAATATGAGTGTGTGAGGATTGAAAGATAGGGGAGAAAAAAAACATCATGGAATGGAGCAGAGAAGGGCAAGTGCGATGTGGAATTGGATGCGGCGAAAGAATATGAACGTGCACCTGTTGACCCGTGTCTTCGGGACTGAGAGACAAGTTCTTCGAGAGCTGTTATTTGCACAGGTCAGTATGCAGTTAATGCTATCGATAAAAATTGCTGCGAACTATGAATTTGCGAAATACAAAATTTCCACTTTGCATAATTGATTAAAAAATTGTTTTATCAATGTGTGCACGAAGAGCTGGAAATTCTTTATGAACAAGGGCCTAAAAACCATGGGCAGAAATCGTTCACCGTCGTCGCTGTGGCATCTAAAAAGTTGAGATCGTTTGATTCATAATCGAACGTCAGAGCAGCCTTGAGTTTTTCCGTTTCACTTGGTTTTCGAGTGGATAAGGATTCTTCAAAACGTTAATCGACTCCCTCCACTTTTTCCATGTACCCAGCGCTTTCGCTTTTTATCGCTGCGCAATGAAATAAAATGTCTATTAAAATGCTGTTCAATATAAAACGTAATGTAATTCACGAGCCACCGCATCCTTACCTTTCGTTTCGTGAAAGAGTGCTGGCTGTCCGAACCTACGAGACAAACATTTAGTCGCTTTCAAGCTCGTATATGTATACAGCGAGACGACCCCAGTTTGTTATATATAGAACGAATCTCCGTATAGTTTTTATCAGGGCCAACAAAACGGTTAAAAGGAACCGGATGAAATAAGGAAGTAAAATTCTGGAGTGCAGGTGTCACCTGTGCGTTACATGGCCAGACAGGTTGAGGTTACCTCGATTCCGGTAGAGTTCCTGAAGAATCCATGTAGCAAAGGAGGACACGACTGTAAGCCGGAACTTTGAGACGGTTGTATAGTTTCTAGGAGGACGAGCCAAGGGCTAAAAAAAAAAAGGGTGCATCGCGATATAGACAGCAGGTGTCTACACGCGCAGACGGGCACACACCACAGATATACGAAGAGTCGAGCAGACCGTGATCATCGGTAGCGAGGAGGGCGGGGGCAGCATGAAAATAAAAATTAAGGAAAAATCAGTTGGAATAAAAATTCCAATCGAAAAACAAAAAATCGATTGAAAACTCGAATCGACCCGAATTATAAATAACATCGGGATGCTCGTCGATGACGAACAGGAAGAGGATAAAAAGGATAAAAGTACGAGTGCAAGGGAAAAGAAATGAATGGAGTGATGAGGATGAAATAGGGAGAAGGAGGAAGGGAGAGGAAAGGTAGAAAAAGACTGCAAGGGACCGTTGTATACAGCAAGGCAATCAGGTCTCCGGTTTCTCTTTTTCATCCGGACACGGTCCAGCGGGAGATTCTCTACCAATGTAACGGGGAAGTGCCCGTGTTCCTGCCTCTTATTCCACCTCCCATCTTTTTTTCTTTTTACTTTGATTATTTATTCAGTCTCCCTTCCTCGCTCTTTCTTACATTCCAATTGCGTCATAATAATATTATTTCCTCTGTTATATTTTTGTCAAGAAAAATCTTATATTTTCATATTTGCCGTTCCTGTTGTTGTTGTTGTTGTTGTTGTTATTATAAATATCGAGTACGGAAATTGTTTTCTCTTGAGTATATTTAAAGAGAAACTTTGGTACTTAAAAATAAACTTGGATAAAAAATTATTTTTCCTATCAATAATTGTAATTAATAATTACAATAAATATAATAATTAATATTAACTGCTATCACTAATTATAATTATAAATTATAAATATTCATCATAATTATCATAATTATTAATTATAATTGTTCGATGTAATTATGGAGATTATAATTATGAATTATAATAATTCAATAATTCAATTACTTTAATGAATAATTGAAAGGAAAGAAAATGAATCAATGAAGTTTGAAAAATTCGTTCAACTTTCGATTTATAATGAAATCTGTAATAACTTTTTATTGTCTAATGAATCTCTGTATAATCGACTATTTCTAGATTTCATAATTGGACGCTTATTGAATGTTTTAATGTTTCATTATTTAATTAATAATATTATTTTTATTATGGACGTAAATTTATTGAAAAATTGTTGTAAAAAAAACTCGGTGCTCTTTAGATAATTCTGAAATAACAGGTTTGACCGATTCGGTGTCTCGTAATTCGGAGGAGACGACTCGGCAGCGCGTGTTTTGCGGTATCCCGCGAGATTTCTAATTGGCAAACGCAATTTCCTTCCTTCGTTTCGCGTCGTGGGCTCCTCGCTCTGTACGGATTCACGCGCCAATCGCGTCTGTATTACTCCTATATTCTAATCTTTTATACATATATATTTTTAACAATATTTCATTGCTCATAACACACAGTTGATATTTACCTCCGGATATCTATATAAAGACTAAATATATACACGCGTGGATTGCGAAATCTCTATCGTTTCAGACGAGGAGAAACGTTCTTCCCGCTCGAATCGAGCGAACCCGACGAAAAATTTTTCTGTCGCAATTATTCCTATTCGATTCTCGAGTCAGACTACACTCACACATGTACACACATAAATGTATGGTGAAGGGAAGTAATTAATAGTGGGAAGTTGGAGAAAACGAGGTATCGCAGTTTTTCGTGAAAATTTTTTCGCGCACTATGCAGACGTTTAAATGTTTCACAAGCAATCACAATTATAAATTGCTACTAATTGGCAATGCTTAAAGGGTAATGAATTATTTAGCTATAATATAGAGAATTTCGTGGAAATATCTAATTTACATAATCTACTGGGAGGAGCAAAAGGGGATTCACGTTTTAGCAGATTATTATAAAATAAGGGAAAAAAAATACGCTGCGAATGGCGGTTACACAAATTCGACGTTGTTGTGCGATCATCGCGAGGGCAAAGAATAAAGACATAACAAATTGTTTGAGAGCGGGAGCTATCGCAAACGTGCTCTTACTAAGGAAGCAATTACCTCTTAAGAGATCAGAAATTCTTGCGATTATCGATAAGATCTATGGACCAAATAAAATCTGCCCTCAAGTTGGTGCTAATATGGACCTTTTTATCGGCTCAACGTTTATCGTCGTTTCCTAAAATTCGAAATGTTGCGCTCCATCAAAGTTTCGTGCGTTTCGGAAAAAAAATCCATGGCGTATGTCGATGAAATGGAAAAAATGATAAATATTTTTCGAGCATTATTGCGTCGCAATAGCAAAAGTTTATCGACGCGTTGACATGTCTGACTATTTATTATTCGTCCCAATTAGACAACCAGCAATGCCTTCAAAACAATCGGCCGAAATAAGTTCCATGAAACCTGACGATCAGTCCGGAAGGTTCAAATTTGCACCAACCCCCTTGATCCATAAAATTTGCACGCTCTAAGAGGGAGAAGTTGAGAAAGGAAGGAAGAAATTAATCGTTTGAGAAAGAAAAAAAAAAATCACGTTAAAAATCACAGCGAGCGGCGTGTGCTATTGCAATTTAGAGCTCGTGCTGACCATCTCCGGTGTACTCGAGCCTTCGGGATTTTACGATCTTGCTGAGAAGCGGCTGAGGGTTGTTTCGAACGTAACACCAGCGCAGTAGCCTATATCGTTCGGTGTGTACGTATACCCAGAGTAAACAATATGCATATAAAAACAGGTAGACGTCGGTATAAAAACGAAGGACAGGAAGCTGGAGCAGTCCACGACAAAAACAACAACAACAAAAACAAAAATTATTTAAGAAATAACAAATTATATGAATTTCGACAGGGCACACTTCGCCGATATGACGTGAAGAAAAAATCTAAACCAGTCTCCATAATCAGCTAATTGCGGTGAAACCAATGGTTTGACTTTTGACTTCGAAGAAAAATAAATCGCGAAAAAAAACCATGTACAAAATTTATCAATTTTTGTTCAAGTCGTGACCTCACTTTGCTCCGGTGTGAATATCATAAATCTCCACTGATCGAAACTCTCTAATGATCACATTGGGGAATAAAAAACGTCAGAATCAATCGTACGATTGTTTGATTTTTTTTCAATCAATGATTTTAATCAGCGGCCGTTCGTTCACACGGTTCTTAGGCCGGTGCATGATTCGAGTGTGTCTGGTCTCGACTGCAATGCATGCGAAAGTGTATGCGTCGGTGAGAGACTTGAATGACGTAACAAGGAACTTCGAGTGCCGAAGAAAATATGAAAGATTTAAAAATATGTCTGTGTATATATTTACGCGTGTATTTGTGTGTGTGTGTGTGTGTGTGTGTGTGTGTGTGTGTGTGTGTGTATTTACGGCAGCAGCTCACACACATGCGGGTGTACGTATATGCATGGAGAGAGAAAATGAGAGGAAGAGAGTGCGTCAAGGATATAATGTCTCGGATTAAAGAGGACATTAATCATGCGGCAGGTATATAGACGAAGGTATATAGCCCGCGAGATATGCTCGGCAAGTTTTTCGGCTGCCCAAATACCCGCCCACCCGAATTTTTCTCACACACTCACATGTATTATAGTCTGGCTTTCGTGCTCGCAGCATCACCAGAGACTATATGGGCTCGACCTGGCGCTCAAGATCTTTGATATGCCTCGTGGAATTATGCCCTCTCGGTCTCATATACATACCAACTTACACATATATACACATAGGGTGTCCCTATGTGTTTTTGTTCCTGTGTCCTCCGCTCGTGTATTATTCTCTCTGTGTATACGTACGACTCGGGGGATATATTTATATACTGAGAGAAATTGGGCATTCGGAAGGTCTCGAACGGAATATATTCGGCCCTGAATCCAGCAGCGGCTTCCGTGCTCGAAAACTTTACCCACTTCTCGTATACACATACACGAACACGAAAAAATAATGAACCGTACATTTTCCAGTTTTTTGTTTTCATCGTCAGTGACTTTTAGATAAATAAAGAAACAATTTCGCGTGCAATTAATAATCGAAATTTCTAAATTAAACTTCAAACTCGAAAAATGGTAAGAAACTTTACGATTAATCACAATTTCTTATTTTTAAGTTTTTGACATGACGGAATATCTTCGAACCAGGAAACTGAATTATTTGCCACTGCAGCCATGCAGATTCGGTCGTCGACCATGCACCGGCTGCGGTGCAAGAATAGCAAATGAATTTGATGACCATAAACATCAACTGAGTTAAGGGAAATAAAAGCGATCGAACAAATCTTCAAGGAAATGCTATGCCTATGAAATTTGATCGTAAGAACAAAGATATTTTTCGACCATTAACAAATGTTGTAACAGTCAATGAATGTTTGAGTAAAAGTGCAAACTAAATATATTTCTTCATTAAACTGTTTTCTTACTGTGATGATTGGAATTCAGTTATTGTGAATAAATAAATCGTGCATGAAAAAATGTTTGTCTAGAATGCGAAAGAACTGAGAGTCTTTCAGAGTCTTCACGAAATTGATCAGACTTAGTTTTTGAGGGAAGATGAAAAATATCGGTCGATAAATCGAATCAATTTGCGAAGTATGTAATTTCTCAAGTTTCAACACACATACGGAGGCGAATAGTACCGACAGAGACGAGGAAATGTAAAAAGGAATAAATTCATTTGTGTGTCGATGTTTTTGAGAGAGGAAAGAAAAGAGATAAAGGAGCTGTGCCAAAAAAAAATTGATAAAGCCGATACTATACCAGGAGCAACTATAATACCGGATCGCAAAGTTGCACAGCAGCAGGAGCAGCAGCAGCAGCGCGCCCAGTCAGCCACCACCGGTAGTTCCGCATTTCTTCAGCTCTCTTTCTCGATCCCGAGGTCGCGAGCAGCCACAGCAGCACCAACAGCAGCTCTCGTTGCTGCATCCGTTCTCTCGACCGTCTTCCTTCTCTCTCATTCTCTTTCTTACTCCCATCTCTCATTTCTCTCGGTCCAAAGAGTTCTCTCGGTTGAGTGCGCGGGCGAGATCAAGTCCGCGATCGCAGCATCACGCCAAGATAAATCCGACGATCGCAAGAGCATACCGTTGTATCCTTCCTTCTTTCTCTTTCATCGTTCATGCGCAATAAAAATATGAATTTTTAAAAATTTTCTAATTGTCAAAGAGGCAATTGTTTTTTTTTGGCTTTTACGCTCATCGCCGCACTTTTCTGTTATTCTTGTTGCCAATTTTCCTCATACTCTCAATTCTCCGAAATTTATATTTCTTATCCTCCGGGTTTTCCAATACTTTTTAACTTCCTTCCCCTCCTCGTAATCGATTCCGTTTATTTTGGAGAAGCGATTGCTCCGAACCGGAACTCTCCGAAATGCCACCGATGTTTGCTCCGGAATTTCGTTCGTTTTTTTTTAAAACCCCGCGCTTCGAAGTTTCAATTTTTGTTCGTCCTCGCATCATTTATTAATTTATTTTTATAACTATACTCAAGTCCACATGAATATATAAATATATAGAGAAACGAAGCGAGGAGAATGACAACGTACGGGGAAGTACGTGTCGCGGATGGTGTGCCAGAGAGTTGGTATTATAGCGCGAAGCGATCGCGCCAAAGAGGACAAGGAAAAAGAGAGAAAGAATAAGAAAAAGAGATGAAAAGAGAGAGAGAGAGAGAGAGAGGGGCCAAAGGAACGCGAACGAAGCGGGACAGGTAGCTCGCTGAGACGCCCACAAACCTGTTTTACCTGTTATGTGCCTCGGACCTCTCTTGCCTCTATACATACTCCGTTGGACCTCTCTCTGTCGACTGTGGACCCGCACCGCGGCTTATATGAGTTCCAGCTCGATGATCTCGCACGTCGGTGCGATTCTTGTACTAGTGCACGATGAAATACTCTTTTATATATACACATACACAACATTATATAGAGTCAAATTCTACATACACATACAAGTGTGTATTGAAACCGGTGGAGAATATCTCCGCAGCATCCAACGCAGATCAGACTGGCATGACGCGAGACGAGACTCTCTTCCTTTCTCTCCTCCTCACTCTCTCTCTCTCCGCTCAAAATAAAGAAAAACGCCTGCGGTCCATCAACAGCATTTTTCCATGAAAATCGTCATCCACCCAAAGATCCAGCTTTCCCATGAAATTCTCCCCATCACTCTTCATGGGCGAAAAAATAAATCGATCAAGACGCTCCATTACGACAAACTATATTTCCATCAATTTCATTTTTACCTAAACAGGATCTCGTTTAATCGAATAATGACAAATAATCCTGGGCAAAATTACGCAATTTTATCTCACAACTTGACCATTCATTTTTCCGGACATTGTTGTTGTTGTTGTTTTTTTTTTTAATATTTATTTCTCTGTAAATCTGGAGAAATCTTCAAAAAAAAAAAAAAAAAAAGTTTAAAAGGCCGAAAACAAATTTGGAGCCAGAGCCCGGCAAAAAAAGGATTAAAACAAAATACAAAGGGGGAATTTTTTATCCATTTTTCATATCCACAAATAATCGAGCGCGTTATCAATCTCGGAAACAGCAACAACGATTAATTGAGTAATACAGAGATAACGTAATATCGTAGAATTCGGTCTGAAAGATTGTCGGATTGCAGCAAGACCATCAGCAAGAGAAATGATGAGGGTGAATATCCTTGATCAACTCGGTCGTCCGATTAATCGGAGAGACGTTGATCGCGAAACGAAATCAATCATGAGAGACCATTATCGTAATGAAAATAAATTTAATCAGTTAAAATTTGGGCGGAGGTCTCGCGATCACTCGAGCGATGGCCTCTCTCCTTATCCGATAGCACATGCACATCTCGTGCAAAGGAAGCTGATTAGAAAATACACACGAAAACGTTGCTCTTCGTTACAATTTTTTTGTTTTTTCACATGTAAGAAAAGCAATAATTTTGATAATTGAACGAAATGGATTATAATTTGATTTTATTATCCTTTCGATTAGATTTCCTTGAATAAAAAAAATTTAGGGGCTGCACAAGGACAAAAAAAATAATGGATAGGCTTCGTTCTTATTGGGAGAGAGGATTTCGACTCTGCACATCGAAATACCAGAGCCTTTTCCCTTGGTCCAAAACCTCAACGATTAAATATTAATACAATATTTTTTTGCAAGCGATAAGAAAAAAAAATTGGACGACCTCTCAGAGACGAAAAAAAAAATGTTCACAGAGATTTAAAACGAAACGAAAAAAGGTTAATAAGGAAGCTGCGAAACATTCACCCTAAAGCTTCGCACAAAGACTCTGGACTTTTTTATTTTGTGTGTTTGTAGATTACGACGGGTTTGACGGAATTGTCCCGGAGAGGTTGTTCGGGTCGATAATAAGGTCATTCGCGGAGTTAAATTATCGGGATGCCTTATCGCCGCACCAGAATATCCTTTGTTTTAACAAACCACAGTCTATATACGTCGCGGCGATAAATTTTTTTCTCTCCGTTCGTTCCGACGAGTATTTCGCGAGAACAACACTGCCGAGCGAGATTCGTATAGGCGCCAGACGTTTTTTTTTTTAATCATAACGATTAAAACCTAATAATTGCTTTTGAAAAACAATTAAAATGTCATTCACACTTATGCGTCGAGCAAACTGCAATTTTTCGGAGAAAATGACAAATTTTGATAAACAAATAGTTTTGCGTTTCGATTGACACGCACAACATTTTGTTCTGGCTGTTTTGAAAATTGAAAAAATATTCAAGTCGTTGATTCGGCGAATTTGATAACAAAACGAAAAAGTGCCAACATCGAAAACATCGAGATATATTTCTTTACGCATAAATTTAAGTGGCGAAACTTTTGGAACGTACAAATGCCATTAACGTCTGTACATTGCTCCAAAGAGTCTCGATAACCCCTTGTGCTATTTTGCTGATTAATCGCCTCAATTATTCCTGGGTCGTTTTCGCACAATAATCGTTCGCACGCAGCGATATTTTTTTCAGACTGGCTTTGCGACGTACAATGTCTCAAGAAATACTCCAAAATATCAGGCGCTACCGGGATGAATAAAAAAAAAGTCTTGACCGCAGTTAAATGTCCATCGATCTCGGGGATTGAAACGAAAAGGAACATTAGGCAATGCTTTGGAAGAAATTATTCTTAGCAGCTCGTGACAAGTGATACGTTCTGACATCGGCGATATTGACTAGTCATTAATTTCCTAATGGTTTTATTTCAGAATCCAAATGGATACATCATCCCATGATCCAATCAAAATTAGATTCGTAAGAGCCACAAGAACATTCAAACGTGACTTGTCAAATCCATGCACTCGCTCATTCGTTCGATTAATTCTCGTGTTAATAAGGCATTGATGGAAATTTTCGACTTCGTGTCAATCAAGCAAACTCTACTGCTTGAAATAAATTTCCTCTTCGCACTATCCATACAAAAGATCCATACAAAAATCGATCCAATCCGAGATTTTTATCGATTCGTTTATGGAAATTCGAAATTATTAGAATTTGATGAAAGTTCGTAAGCATACAATTTAGTAACAAATATGAATATGGAAATTTTTCAAAATTTTTCCTCTACTTAGTTTTCGAGTAATTGAACCTAGAGTTTACATGCATAAGCATAGCATTCTGATATATATATAGACGCATATGTTTTGCAAAAGTCGACTTTGGCCCTACGAAATCATCCTCGTTAATATTTGTCTGTAAATTAAGTTTTTAATGATTCATGAAGGATTCTCAGAGAGAATGACATTTGGTGCTGACCACATGGAAATTGGGTGAGGTACATAAATTTCGAAAATTCGTGCACAATCCGGCAGCCTTGATATAAATCTGAGCACTCAAACAGATGAAATTTGGAGCAGTAGGAAGTTGAAAGTAGGAGAGGGAGTGATTTTGCGCTAATTGTGCAAAGCGATTTGTGAGTGGTTTTGGTAAGCCGGCAATGGTCAAGCGAGTAATTGGGGAAAATCGATGAGCACCGAGCGCGATTAGGATGGATGGAAGCCAAGGAAAAAAATGGCAAAGGAGGATTGAGAAAAAATTGGGGAATCGAACGGTGGTTTGTATGATGAAGGAACGAGAGAAAAAATGAAGAGGACGAAAAGGTGGAAAAGTAGGAGAGGATAGACGAAACAGTAAGAAGAGAAAAAGAAGTGAGTTTGATGGAGAGTTTATCTCACTGTTGGAATCGTGTTTGGTCTCGGTCTGTGCATGGCTCATAGCCGTTTGCCCCGGTGATCATAGTATGAGGAAGCTACGAGGAAGTGTTGGCCCAGTCGGGCTCACCCCTCTCCCACTCCGCTGCCTCCTACTACTCCTCCTCCTCCTCCTCCTCCTCCTCCTCCTCCTCCTCCTCCTCCGCCTCCTCCTCTTTCTTTCGCTTCCCCTGGCGCGCTAGGAGCTGCTGCTGTGTCGCTAGTCAGAGCGTCACTCCTCCTTCTCCCTTTATCCGAGTCTACCCCTCTCTTGCTCGTCCGTTAGACGTCGCCACGTGCCCCCTTCCACTTGGACCCTCGGCACGGGGCAACTTCGACTATTTCCGTCGGATCCAACGTCACCCCCACCAATCCGGCATCCTCGTCACTCGTTTTCCCGACCAATGAACCGTTGGAGAATATCAGCGAGGCTTCCACGTCGTGTCGAAGCGGCGACTCGGTGTATTCGTGTGTGAGGGAGCGCGAGAGAGTAAGAGAAAGAAGGAATAAGCTTGAGGTCGTGCACAAGGGACGATAGTCGAGCGGAGAGGGGGAGCCGGGGCTTGAAGGGGCGGGGGGGGGGGCTGTATCGAGTAAAGGGGGAAGCGTAGTAACGTCCACACACTCCGGCAAAAGCACTTCCTAAAGCCACCTCGCGAGTTGAGTGACGGCTAGCGGCTCAGTCGCTCGCCAACCTCGAGACGTGACGGTGCTGCTGTTTAACTTGTTGAGACCGCGCGCGCCCGTCCGCTATTCAATATCCTATCGCAGTCGTCACTGGCGAACGACTTTGTTTTCTTTTTTGTTGTTGTTGCTTTATTCGGCAAATTAACAACTCCTCAGCTACAAATTGCATCGATCAACATTTCGTGGACCATTTTGTGGAGCAAATAAAAAGGAAACGCAGTGATAGATCGTGCAGTTTTCGAACGAGAAGTTAAACAAGACTGAAAAACTAATCGCGGAGCGAGGATTATTCGTCACTTCGGTTTCATTACATTGGTACGATTTTTTGTACCAACGAACACGAGCGAAACTTTATCACGTTTTTCGAAAAAGGACTTTTTAAAACACTCTCGCATCTCTCGATACGTGTCATTCGCTTGTACCGAGTCTCCAACGACGAAGGGAATTACCATCGAGCGACAAAGGCAACAGGAGATTCTTGATTCTCGACGTCTGTGATAAATCGGAACAGAAAAACGATTTTTTTCTTCTTCCTCTTTTTTGTGTATTTCCGGATGATTCACCCAACCTCGATGTACACACAATAATAATACGAAACCCTAAAAAACAACAATACATTAATCGATTATTCCGAAAGTGTTTTTGTGCGTGGTTGAAAAGTAAGAGGATAACCTCTCGTAGCTTTTCGTCCTATTTCCTTCGAAATTCAATTCTCTCTCACGTGTTCCATTCGGCGTTGATACAAACGACGGGAGAAGGACAAGAGGGGAGCGAACCGAGCGAGGAGAAGCAAAATAAGAAGAAAAAAAAAACGGTGTTTCGTGGTATCGCTTCGTGTAGAGAAACGCGAGACGAGCTCACCAATGTGCGCGTGTGTACGTGTTTGTGCGCGTGATTTTTTTTTCCTTGCTACTCTCGTCACTTCCGGATAAGAAACTTTGTGAAGAATCTTTGCAAGAGTCTCCATACTCATCGTTTTTCTTCTTCACGTGCTTTTTGTTACCTTTTTTTCCCTACAATCGTAGGATCGAGTGCGAAACATTATTATTGAAGATTCTTCTTGCTCTTTTTTTTCTCTTCACTCTTTTTCGTTCTCTCTACTCACATCGAACTATATCAGCAACGCTACTTCCGTGTAACGTGAATCATTATTTATGATACAAACTTTCGTAGTATTCAAGCCGTTTCCTCGAACGTTTGACCAATGAACAATCGTGTAGTGCAAGTTCTATCGCCGAAGAGTAACGGCGTCCAGTGACAATCGTTTGAGGATTTATACACTAGCCCTATAATCGAGGTAAATACATCACTATGCTTTTTTTCTCAACATCATTCATTTCGTACGAGTGCACGGAAAAAAAAAAATCAAACTCACTCAACAAATTATTTATTTTCGCGGTGGAATTCGTAAAATTTATACTTTCTTTATATTTTTTTTCTAATTTGACAATTCATCTCGTTGGTTTTGACGTACAGGATATTTCTAATTGCATGTAGAAAAAGAAAAACAACATTTTGTATGAACGAAATTTCCTGGTGGTCCGAGGAAAATGAAAAAATAATTTATTATCCTCTGAGATATTCGTTATCGAAATTGAGCTGAGTCAACAATCACGAACTTCATTTTTAATGAAAAACATTTGGTCGACGATTAATTTTCGTATTTGTCAATTGTCTTCACTTAAATTTAATGAAAATAATTGAATCAACATATTTTTCTCGATGATACTTTTCGACTCGTAAAGTCGTGAAAAATTCAATATCAGCCATTCTATTCTTTATTCCCCATTCGTATATTCTTGTAATTTTATTATTCTCCGCGTCAGATCATTTCTACAGAACCGAAACGCATGTTATTGTTTTGCCCATTTCCGAGAATTTGCCTCTCGAGAAGCAGCTCTCGCGGAAAAGTAATTCAATGGGGAAAAGATACTCATCCCTTCTTTTCCTTATTGACGTAAACACAACATTTTTACATCCTATACGAAAACATACACGTGTGTATTGAATACACCTGTGTATATATGTAAATACGTAGGAACCGTACGGAGAAAGAGGAAACGAAAAATAGAGAAAAATTGGACTTTAAATTAAATGACGAAAATAAAAATTTTCTAATCGTGGAAAAAATTTCAAAAATTATGTTTTTTTATTTGAAAGACAAAAACAACCTAAAAAAATTATCTTTATCTCGAAAGATCGAGAAAATCCACGTGCGCGCTTTTTATTACTTTTCCGTTTTCTTTATTTTGTGTGATTTTCATTGACATCGATCGCTCGTGACCGCGCTCATTAATCTTTTTGGAATTTCGCACGTACAGGGATCAAGTTGCCAGTGAAGAATTCGCAAAGTGCAAAGCTCCCGCTTCCGCAATAATGCCGGAGAGTAATTAAGAGAGAGAGAGAGGGAACTGCATAGCGCTTTGATAAAGTTTCCTCGGTATTACCCTGTTGGGAATGTCGGTTAAATTTCAAAAATACTTCGGAAGAGTTCCTAAAGATTTGACGAACTCTGGCTGAGCATCCAGAGACCCGTATACACGTTAAAATGTCGCTGGCCCGTTGGAATGGAAACCAAAAATGGTTGAAATTCAATTTAACGAAAAATTGAATTTTTGTGTTGAATTTTAATTTCTCATTCGTTTCGTACATTTCGGCATAAATTTCGACTTCGAATCCACACATTTGCCTACTCGAGACTTTTTTTATCGATATTGTCGCAAGTGGCCGCAAGCAAACCCAACGACGGAGCGTCGATTCATTCGAAATTCTTTCTTCATCAAGGTCTTTCGTAGCTCGCCTCCGATAACATTTTTAATAATAAAAATCAACCGCATGGATTAAAAAAAATGTTTCAAACGAAATATCCGAATCAATTAATTTTTTTTGCTCCTGAATGGATCGCTTTTTTTTATCAACACCGTTTGTTTTTTCCTGTACGGTTTTGATGGAATTGGGATATCAAAGAAAATAGTCTTTTTCACGCGATTCTTCCTCGTCATTGTTCGTCCTGTCGTCATGCGTCGAAAGCACCTCTGGAGAACGATATATGCTAGAGTTCATCTCGAGGGAAGGGTCTCTTGAATTCACGCGGTAATTTGTGAGCACGCCTCTCCCTATGAGTAAAAAGCGATTTCCCTCGATACGCTTTTTCACACCTAAAAGCTTTTGATCGATCGCGGAGGGTGGATTCCTCGCACTTGACACTCGTTTCTCCTGAAACTCGACCTTGAAGACGGAGAAAAGAGGGAGCAACGGAAATGGAGATTTCAAGAAAAATGACGCGAGTGAATCTATCAAAAGTTTATCGTCCGAGAAAAATTGTCTTATCAAATAAATGAAGTAAAAACTATTTTTATTTAATCTTTCCGATAATATTCAAACAAATTTTCGTGCTTCGGTGATCGATCGTCTTTACGTCACATGCATACACGTTTTTTATAGTTTTTACCTATTTCTATCTTCCCATATATACGTAATGTCGCCATACCTTCGAATTCGTGTCTCCGACAGTGAATTATCGACAAGACAAATTTTCCGGTAGAAATAATCTCGTAGAAAACATTTTTTTAAATACGATTATTTGCTGTGACGATTGGCCCAATAGAAATTTTCTTTGATCGTCGACGCAGCGAATTAGCCGATGTTTTCGATTGAATCGCCCCAAAAAAATCGTTCCCAAATTTGTTTCTCTTTTTATTTGGAATCGGATTTTTATTTGGGCACTCGGAGTCTCCGATTTGTGATAAAAACGACGCAAGCCTGTTGGAAATTTGGTTATATGGTGATTTATGGGAATTTCCGTCTTCGTTTGTTCGTAATCATTCCTAAACATCGATTTTCCCAAAAGGATTTGAGGGCTTACGAAAAATATTGTATAAAACAGCCACCTGAGCTCAGACAAAATTTAAATTGTAGAGACGATAAGCCAAACATGGACATGAGCGAAGAATAATCACCGAATGTTAACAGGGAAATCACTTTGGTTTTTCAAGTCGTCGCACTTGTATTGTTTATGTCTCTGAGTGGTGGGTCGCTTCTCATCGCGATAAACAAATTTCTGATGTTCCGGGCTCCGTTTTGGATTACGAAACTTTATACATTTTTCCCTGCTCTCCGTCTCGCTTTTTATTTCTCTCTCCGAATAGCCACGACCAAGAGATAACGCGAAAGAATCTCACGACCCAAAGATTTTTAAATAATTTCCTTAAATTTTCGATCCTCGATTCGACCGAAAATCTGCCAGGATTTATTGTTCATTGAATCGCCCTAAAGATAATGACTCCGAAGTCTGCAGTGTTGAGATGCACCGAAAAATGATTTTTCCATTAATTATTTATTGAATATTGAAAATTATGGCAATTTTTTATATCGCTTTTGTTTTTGGGTCGCAAGAGATGATCGTTTTATTGTCCAGACTAAATATTGGAAAACAGTTACGAGCTCTGCTCAAGAAAAAGAGATTTTCGTTGCATTCCAACGATGCAAACTCCAACATTATTGAAAATGGCATCATAGATATCGAGAAACACCATAAGGCACACATCCTCGTGACGTCCTTAACCCAAAATGGACCTCGAAACAAAAAGAAAAAAAAAAATAATTTCACACGCGTTTAGTTCACATGACAGGTGCGAAAATAAGTATACTTACGTTGGCGAATAAAGCCGAGAGATCTCGTATACATGTGTGAGCTAGATAGGAACATTTGATTATTATAATAAAGAAGAATAAAGACCTCGGGAATTACGTGAACCTTGTTATATCTGTGGAATCTTGATTTTCTTTCTTTTCTTCGTTGTTATTATTTTTTTTTTTTTCCCACTTGGAGGCTCGTGTGGTAAAATATGCAATGTGAGTGCAGGCGGTGAGATCGCGTCATGACGCCAGCAAGTTCCGGTATTTGTAAACTCGGGAAGTAGGTACAAAGACGAAGAAACGAACGATCGTCTTTGTTTCTCGTTGTCTTGTATATTTATCGCTTTATATGCATTATGTACTGCATTAATGTTATATGAGTATGTATTACATAGAGGTATATAGTGAGGCGGATATATATATATATATATATATATAGACAGCGTACGTGACTCGTTTAACATGCATGCATAAGTAATGGGCCGCGATATGGACGTACGTACTGTAAATGCACGCTGTATATACGTAATAAACGCCTACATATATACAACATTATGTATATAACTAAGGCGTATATAAGCTCGACAATGGTCTTCGTTACATCCGTATACAGTCTCGACGTTTATATATCCAACACTTGTAACACGCATAAATTATATTCATGCACACGGAAACTAAAATCCTCCCTCGGCCGAGTTTAACCAATAGCAAACGCCTCAACCACCGTCCAAAGCGATACAACATGTGTTACAACGATCTACTACTCTCCAGACCCATCAACTTAAAGTAACAACTATTCGAAACGTTGCGGATGTTTTATTGCCTCGATTAAATTCAATGACACTGATTTTTGCGTTTTCTATATAAATATTCGCTCTTTTTTTTTCATTTATCCTGTCGATTGTTTCTCATTGCAATCGTAGACAAGAAGACACTAAGCGATTCAGAGATTTTTCAATGAATTTATTAATTTTTCGAAAAATTTACTTTTTTTTCAACTCTTTGTTGTTTTTGGGCTACGGAAAGAGAAGAAATTACGTGACGTTGAAGTTTGCAACGTTGGAATGCAAAAAATTCTTTTTTTTTCACTTTGCCCCAATACTCATTTTAATTTATAATTTAATGCTGCGATGATAAAACGATCGGTTTATGCCTTCAGAAAATGTATCGGCTCGGAAAATGTGGATAATTTTCAAAAAATAAACAAATTGTCAATAAAAATCAATGTTTTTCGTTGCCTTCCAATGTTGCCAACTTCGGCATCATGGAATTACTTGGGTTGGGCACACTAGAGTCTCCCGCGTTGAGCGCTATCTCTTTTTGGCACTATAGAGCAACGAATAGGGAGGACAAATTTAGTGATTTTTCGTCTTCCGTGAGCACAATTAACCGACTGGCTCGTCACTGCATTTCCTTTTTTCTTTCTACTCGTTCTTTTTACGATAGTTTTTTCCGTGTCCACTCACTCGTTTACACGTACATACGAATATGTATCTCATCGAACGAGCCAACTTCCGGTTTCGGGGCTATCTGTATTTTATTATCTTGCGGTATCTATGGCGATATCGTCCGATGGCGATCATTCGCCTCGGATTTACTGCTAGCCTATTGTACGGATATCAAAGCTTTCGTCGAATACAACGAACTCGGACGACCTTCTAAGGGCAACACACATTTTTCCTCTAAATATAAATAGCAACGTTGGGAAAAATTTCTGAAAAGTTGAAAAATGCTCGAGCGAATATTTTCCTCGTTGTTTCACTCTGAATCTAAATGATCTTATCCGTACCGCTCGACGTGCTCTGCGAGACCGACGTTACGTTGATAAAGGGCGAAAAGTGGAAAACGTGTAAAAGACCCCTCTGGTCGAAGGCTATAGAGCTGACTCTATCGAGGAGGAGAAATCCCGCCGGAAGAGGCGAAAACCCGGAAGCGAGGGTGATGAGGAAGTGGATGGCAAGAATGAGAAAGCACAAGAAACAAGAAAGAACAGACAATGAAGAGTTGTATTTCTCCGGGGGTCTTCGAAACAGAGAATGGTTAAAGCGAAACCGTCTCGAGGTTACGAGCATAGAGTGAGACGAGAATTTGCCCGGTTCGCGGAGAGTATCGATCGTTAAGATCGAGATAAGGCCAAGAGTGGAAGAACCAACTATACTTGCTCTTTACATACAAATATACAGAGGCTCGCAAAAGTAACATTTTCAATCCATATCCAGAGCACGAAGAACGCACAGGCTCAAAAATAAAACAATCAATCGACACGATAATTTTCGTCTCAAAGAATTCTCACCAAAAACTCAATTTTGGTTTCCATAAAATTTCATTTTCCGTTGAATCGATTGAATTTGAATAATTGAAAAATTTCCGGCCATTCCAAAAGTATTATTTTTGCTGGCAGTCTCTGCAGAGAGCAAACTATCGGAACGAAATATTTTTTTGACGTCGAAAAACATTGAATTCACTGTCTTTAACGAAATATCAATGTTTTCCAATTGAAACGAATACGTCAGTCCCAGTAGCCCAATCTCCCTTTGATTTTCACCGCATGGTCCTTCTCGAGAAAAAATCCTCTCACTGCCCTCGTTTCCCTGGATCATGGAATCTTTTTGCCCCCTGCTTGCTTACGTGTCACACATACGAACCTCATAGAAATCTCTGATGAAGACTATTTTCTTGCCACCCTGAAGCGAGCATAATTTTCTTATCAATTTCTCAACTGTTTCCATCGTCCTCGCTAACAAATCATTCAAATTACGGGTCAACGTCTCTCCATTGTTTTCCCCATGACGTGTCAATGTTTGTTTATCGGGTTACTGTTTTTACAATCGCTTTTTCGTCATCGTTATTGTCGTCTTTCTATCATTTATGTATGTATATATATATATATATATATATCGACGTATCCCTAAAGATAATATTAAATCTGTTCGACATGGTATTTCTTTGCACCGAATGACGCATCCGATAAGGAAACCTTGTCTTGCGGTCAATGGTTTCGTCTTTCGCAATGATAGTGCGTATATTTACCACATCGGAGATATAAATCATCTTATTCCTCATCAGTTAATCCTCGACCTATACAAACAACCTCGGAACTTCCGTCAGAATTAAAACAAGTCATTTCAATCTTTTTCTCACAAGATTCGAAATGGAATACGAAAAAATTGACAAAATATCAAAGAAAATCCCATTCGAAGTTGAAAAATAATCAATCTCCGAGGAAAACTCAATTTATGTGAAAAATTTGGAATCATCGATTTATCGGATTCAATACTTTAACCCTTTCATTAATTACGAATAATTATAAATATAAATAAATTAATTAAATTTGTAATTAATTATAAATAATTATTGTTTATAATGATGGCAATAATGAGAACGATTAATCATGACACAAAAGCTTCCAATGTTTCAAGTCGTTATAGTAGAATCGTCGAGGGTGTAATCTCGTACTTAGTCTCGTAATTGCGCTGTTGAAAAAGTGCCTGAGCGAATTCTCCATTATCGTACGTCTCTTTGGCAACAGTCCTCGATAAGTTGCGGCTCTATACATAAAAGACATCACGGTCTCTTTGATCTCCCAAATTTCGTTCATTTTTTTGGTTCAAACGTTAAAGAAATTCGATTATTACGATGGAATCCACTTCACAATTTCCCATTCGTCGATGCAGAGGGATGGAATGGAAAAGTGAAGGGTATTCAATTTTCAAGAAGCCGGAAGTGCAATTAATTCAGATTTGCTGGTGAGGGATCGAAGTGCGTCGATAAAGAAAACAAAAAAAACGGGAATCGGCTTCGTTGGACATTCTGAATATAAAAAAAATCAGAAACTGAAAGCCTGTTGATCGAGGTATGAGAAATGCGAAAATTTCACCAGCTCCGACGAATCGGAAACGATGGCAATGAAAGATGTGAATAATCGACACAATCAGAAAATCCCGGAGCGTTTTTCAATTGAAATTCTCCATCTTTATTGCAAAGAATCACTCGAAGCCCCTTAAATCCGAAATTTCATTATTTTGAGCTTGTCGAAAGGTTGGAAAGTGAATTGAATTAACCTGCGGATGCGGAATGGAAATCATGGGTTGGTGGGTAAACGTTATGAAAGTCTTGATATCCCGAGCACGTCATCGCCGGAGAATACTTTATCACCGATTTTCTCGTAGTACGCGGCGGCGTTTCCAACCGATCGGGTACATAGTTCCACCTCGATCAAAGCAATATTTCTTCCGCAATCGATATTAACGGTATCGCGATTCTGCACGAATGGTAATGGGTGCGACGAGGTCGTGGTGTTATAAAACCAAGTCGGTGAAGTATATTACGTTCCAACTCTCGGAAAAAAAACAAAAACATATAAAATTATCTTTGTATGTAAAGCATTTATGTGTGTACACACACACACTTAATAAATGGATAAATATATAAATTCTTTCATACTTTTGACCTTTTTATTCCTTTTTCACAATTTATCTCTTTCCCCGCTGGTTTTTTGCACTTGTACTTGCCAGTATGTGTTTTTTCCCTCCTCCGAGAGATATTCGCGAGGCTCTCGGCAGCCACACGTGTACGAGCAGTGCACATTGTGTGTGTGCTACGTATAAACTTCGTTGCGTGTATATATTCAGTGGCGCAAATCACACGGCCTGTCGACGCGAGAGCAACGAGAAGGAGAAACGAACGAGGAGAGAGAGAGAGAGAGAGAGAGAGAGAGAAAACCGGTCTCGTATCCGGACCGGAAGTGCGGACCTCTTGGACCTTCTCGCCTCAGCCAAGAAACCAGCAGAATGGGTTCTCGCTCATGATTCTTTTTCTTTACATACCGTTCTTCAAAGATTCTCTGTATTTTCTCGACGTTTTTCTTCCGCATTCGCCAAACACGGAATCATCCAAATTTCTCAAACGAATGCGCAGCACGGAAAATCTTTACAAATTTCAAAATAATTTTCAATCTCGACGGGGAAAAAAGTTTGGTATCCTTTTTTTGCGAATTTCGTCATTTTCTCGATTCTCGCTCTTCCTCTCTCACTTTCTCACATTTCATTAGCTGTCTCCCTTTCTCAGCCTCCTTCTGAGATGCGAATGTGTCTTCCTCTCTCTGATTTTTGCCGTAGCAGTCCTTTTCGAGCATATATGAAGGTTGAAAAAAAAAGACAAATATAGAATAAAAAGTGAAAGAAAAAACAAAGCGAAGGGAAATCGGCGAGCGGCCGCCACCCCGCCGTGCTCGCGGACACGATGGATGGCATCCGGTATGTCCCTCTGTCCGGAGAATGCACTTTGAGGAACGAGCGGCCTCGTAGTGCATACACACACGGGACTCTCCACACATAGAAACAGCCCCCCCCCCCCCAGCTCTGTGTCTTTTTCATTTCTTTTCCTCCGTCTCTCCTTTCCACCTTATTCCTCTCTCCCCATTTCTCTTTCGCGATCCATTAGTTCCGGTACGAAAAAAACTCGCAAAAATATACCGCAAACGATAGTTTTACCTGATTTTTTTTAACGGGCGATTAAAAAATCTCAAACGATCGATAAAATACGTGAAACTTTGAATTCGTAACGAAAGTATCGAGTGGCCTAAAAAAAATACTCGACGATTATTCGAAGATGATATTTTCGAGCTTGTTGCTTCTTCCGTCCTGTGATTTCTCGTAACCTGCTCGCGAACATGCGTCACAGTCTTACCGGGCTATGGCTTATCCTACTGGCGGAACTGCAATCACGAATTTCACTCGGCAGCTCTCATCTACAAATACATGTTTGGACATATATTTGCGTGGCAATGTCCCTAGCCATATGTGAGAGTATATAAATAGCGAAAAAGTTATTATTATTCTTATTGGGCCTCAGCAGCCAAAAAGCAATTTTCCTTCTGCCTGTTTCGTCACTCTTATATTTTTGGTCCTCCTCAGGATCCCTCGTCATCACTTTCTCCATTCTCCATGCTTTGCCCTTCGCTTCCAATATATTTGGCCCGCGGGAATATTCCCTTTTGTCTCTTATCACGAGTGCAATGCGAGAGTTACAAATATTTTAAATATCGCGAGGAAATTCCCAAAAATTATTCGCAACTTTTTCGTCATTTTTCCTAACATCAGACTTGCCGGAAACATTACAAATAAAATGGTTGCTCATAAATAGAGCCATTCGTCGCTCGTAATATTTCTCGCAAGTGAAAAGTATACTCGAAATGATATTGTCACGTGTATCGTAAATATTGAGCGATTCGATACTGTGGCCATTGAACTTTTCGCAATATATATTCATCGTCGATCTCCACATGTGTGTTATATCTATATGTGTTAATACATACAGTCGTGGCGTGCAATTATGAAGCCTGTGACAATTTGCACGATTAGCAAGCACACTTGTTCATATTCATCGACAGCAGGGCGCTTCTTTTTTTTTATCCTCCCGACAGATACGTTTTTTGTGTTTCTGTGTGTTTGCAATTTGGCGAATATCGTGTCGCCTTAATTTATTGGCCAATTTATCACAGTTTATCGCCAACTTTCCAACGGGATACGGAGCCTCAACGATCTCATGTTTTTCCTTTCGATTTTATCGCCGTTTTTCGTTCATCGATGACGCCATCGTAGGCACTCGTTATCATTTTTTTTTTTTACAATATTTTGACGCCCTGCACGAGGAATAAGAGCCTCGAGTATCGCTTCCTCTCTCTCTCTCTCTCTCTCTCTCTCTCTCTCTCTGTGGTCGACGGAGAGACCAGAGCTTCGCGCTACAACACTTGGTATACTCGATTTAGCCACCTCGCGGGACCTCCGCGAGCCAATAAAGCCGATAAATCCGTCCCGTCCGGGTTATATATCGTTCTATTAAAAGTACAAATCCCTCTCACTCTTTTCCTCTTCCTCTCTCTCTCTCTCTCTCTCTCTCTCTCTCTCTCTCTCTCTCTCTCTCTCTTTCTCTCACTCTTTCTCTGTCTCTCGCTTATCGCCTTCCCAATTCCTACCGTGTACAATTGAATTATCCCGACGAATATGAATACATGTATTATTTGATACTAAAAAACACAGATTACCACGGATCTCACCAACTCCCGTTAAATCGTTGTTCCTCTCTGAACATCCCGACTGTTCTATTATCGCGTTTCCCTACCGTAGCCACTTCCTACCTCACTTTATGTTTATATATCTATGCAATATATATGCATGCACTTATATTAATATCTACACGCGCTGCCAGACGATTTTAAGCAATCTTTCTTTCCGTCTCCTCCTCGCCTTACATACTCAGTCCACACACGCTTCCGCTTCGTCGTCCCCCGCCAATATATACATATATATTATCATCGCTTCGTATGTGTCGCCCAGCATCCACAAAATTCTCTCATACCCCGTTTATACAAGGTTCCGCATAATCTCTCGCCCGCCACTCTCCTAGCTTCACGGTAGGTAATCCAGATTTAGAGACATACCGGAGGCATATCCGTCCCTTTACCAATTTTCCATCATTCCTTCATTCTATATTCGCCCTTCATCCCGCTTCTTCAATTATTTTCATTCCCAACGACTTTTTACTCGAATCTCAATTTTCTCGCGGTTCTCAATTACCCTCCCGATTTTTTATGCAAAAATAAAGTCAATAAAATCATGGTGCTCAAGTTTGCATCGTTGGAATGCAACAAAATTCTCTTTTTTATTCAGCTGATCCGTAAATATTATTCAATATTTCATTTAGTCACTTAAACAATTCTCTCTGGCGAACGAAAAACTCAATAAACAGGATAAATTGTCAAGATTTGAAAAATTCAGTAAATAACAAAGAGATAAATATTTTTCGTTGAATCTCAACGTTGCAAACTTGAGAATCATGTGAAATGTCTTTTTCCAACCCAATCGACTTCCCATAACTTGTCGATTTTAATAGATAACCCTCCATGGTGTCGCTGACTTCATAGCACATAAAAATTCAATGGGACATACGTGAGATAGGTCGCTACAAAGATTTCTCGTGTAACGAATATATATGGATATATAAACACATATTTACGAATAAGAGCATTAGTCACGATCTCAAACGATTAGGAAGAGAGCTTGAAACTTTTCGTAGCGTGTGTTATTTCCTCGCCATCTCCGAAAACCTTTGTGAGCCATCGACAAAGGCTTTTTTTTTCTTTTGAAGTATATTGCTGAAAAAGGAGGAAGATGGAGCAAAAGGTATATATATAGTTAAATACACGATAGGATTAATTTTTCGGATATTCTCACGCTTCATTGCTTTTTCCACTACAACAGAAGGTGAGGAAAAAAAATCTCGCCATTTCACAGTCGAGCTCTCGCTCTCATCCCTGTACGACTTTCGCCAACCAGAAAGACTCGCCCTTATTCTTCCCTTGGCACAACAATCCAACGGGAGTGAAAACGACCAGACGCCATTGTTGTTGTCCAGAATTCTTTCCTCACCATCTTTTCCAACCTTTTCGAGCTTCTCCCATTCCACAAATTTAAAGAACCAAGAAACGCACAGAATAGAATTCATCTCTGTGGATATCGTAAGGAAAACTCTAACCTGTTGAAAAATGAGGGACATCACTATTTTTCTCCAACACTAAAGTGAACGTTAGTTTTCATTGTGAATTCTTTGCCTCGACCTCTTGCGCGGTATCTTTGTACATTTTCCTACAGCTCGGTTAATAAATCACGTGAAAAAAACGATACCCACAATTTTTTGACCAAATTCAAGCTCTAAATTCTTGCAATAATCTCTTGCCAAACGTAAAAACAACACACGACTACATTTTTATACAAAACTGTCCATGTTTTTCTTTTCGTTACCACATTTCTTTCGGACTCTGAATTTTCTGCATTTCATTCTGCCGACATCTGCATGTGAAATTTCATTTTTGACTGCTCGAATTTTAAGACAGCCTGTTAAGGCATGTCATATGTCCATATTTATGCTGCCAAAAGTAGCTCTTGTGGTGCTGGTGCCTGCTCAAGAAAAATGACCTGGTCTAAACGAACGAAGGTACATAATATACGAGAGAAAGGGCGATGCAGGGAGGTGCAGGTACCAATGAACAGGTAGACTCGCCACTTAACCTTTGTTGCATTCTCACGATCGTCTATATGTATATATACATATGTACATTAATATTAGAGGAAGGCAGCAGTATTTCTTGGCTTTTTGGTAATGACGACGTGGACACAAAAGTTGCCGAAAACTTGGTGAGGAGGCAAGAATTTTTGGAAACGAATACGAATAACCTCACTTGACACTTGGCCAAATTTCGCCATGATTTATTTTAGGAATTCGATCTACCATGCTTTTTAGAAACAAGTTCATGGTAATTAGAATCATCGCCGTAATAACGTTACAAACAATCGATACTACAAGTCCATATTTTTTCGAGGATTAAATTATTTTTCTCTTTTTGCGATAATCCCTTAATTCTTCTGTATCGGTAATTCCCTCATTCTGCTACAGGATCTTTCTCGTGTACCTTCGCTTAATTGTTTCCTCGTATCGTTACCTTTTGTCCTCAACTAAAATCGCATTCTCTTGTTCCCCTTTCTTCGATTTTTCTTTTGTTCCGGTAAGATCGCGCGTGCTGAGGTTTTCGAGAGCCGAAGAAAAAGAAGCCGAAGCGGGGACGAGGCTCAGAGGTAGAGAAGGGAAAATGGTGTACACAAGAAAGACAGGAAACAAGAGATTGTACAGACCCGCATGTCGAAGAAGACCGTGAAGTCACTTCCCGGAAACTCTAATCCACTTCTTCACGGATCCGTTGGAAAGCGCCACGGTGTGCGCCTCGGTCTTTTCCGCTGCTGGATCCCGCGACCCGCTCTCTCGGGCACTTCCGTCTTTCAAACCCACCGACCATTCTCTATTATTCTGTGACTCGATTCTTAACACATTCAAATAATATATCGAAACAAGTGAATGTGCGTGGGAAGCAGGATTCCAAAGGTCTCGTCGCCCATTCTGCGCTCCGGATCTTCTTCAGCTTATAAAAACAACAGACTCGCCGACGTCATTGCCATTTTGAAATTTTTCTATCGATCGTCGAGAGAAATGCAACAAATTTTGGTCCAAAGTATCAAATTTCGCGTATGCACTCCTCAATTGACGAAAATTCGTTACGATTTCAATGTTGATCGAAAATCTTGGATTCATTCTTTTTTTTTCCATCCATTTAAATTGCTCGAATTGACTCAAATTGACTGAAAATCGTTTACCACTAAATTATCGTAGTTTTTGTGTTCCAGTATCGAATTCCCATCCACTCGACTTTTTAATCGATGAAATATGTTGACCCAGTAATAATCTCGTCCTTTCTCTTCTTAAGAACGAGCCGTTACGTTGCTCATCATGGATGCATGATCGATTGCGCAAACTCATAGTCACCGATGGCGTAAAAAGTACTTGTACATATTGCGACATAGTGTATAATGATGTCTGCGGCAGTCTCGTACGTTTATTATGCTCAAGGAAAGTGTTGGGGCTTTTTATCTCCTTTTTCTCTTTCATCATCCTCGCATCTTCACAACGCTTGAACCGTTTTTTTTTTTTTTTATTATTTTTGTTTCGTTGCTTTTAACTTTATTCATCTTTCCTGAATCAATGAATCGTTGCACAGCTCTATTAAAATCATCACGCAAGAGCGTATAGAAGCAGAAAAATTGAAGAGCCAAAAACATCGCTGTAGTACGTACACGCAGCACTGCAGGTTGAAAGGCTTTCAACTATATATGCGAGCTTATAACTCGCGTGTTACAAACGCCAAAGACGCCGAGCAGCAGCATGCGAGAGAAAAAACGAAGCGAGAAACTGGAAATATGAAAGTGGGTTGGCGCCGGAACGATTCCATTCTTGTTGCGTCATATTGATTCTCTCGAGCGAGCAACGTGTTTTATAATTGTTCCTTGTTGCAGACACATTTCCGACACAGTCTCACTCTCTCTCTCTCTCTCTCTCTCGCTCTAGCCAGCTCTATTTCCTCACTTCACTCGGTAATTTCAATACACGCTTATACACGAGGAACTAATGCAGTGTGCTGAGACTTACGACATTAATGATGAGCCTCGAAATTGAGGCAAAATTATTAAAAGCCAAAAATTGACGAAGATTTCTATTCTTTTTACATTTCTGAAGTTTGCAAAGTTGCGATTCAACGAAATATATTTAATCTATTTATTATTTATTGAATTTGGAAAATCTTGACAATTTTTCGTTGAGATTGAGTTCTTTGGTCGCAAGAGAGGATCGTTTTATTGTCTAGATGAAATTTTGAATAATAATTATGGGCTCAGCCGAAGAAAAAGAGAGTTTCGTTGCATTCCAACGATGCAAACTTCAACAGCATGATTTTTCTGACGATTCAATCATTTCCTAGGAACCCCTGGCACGAGAAAATGTATTATTGATCGATTTTAAAAATTGATCAGGAAATAAAATATATTTTTATCGCTGCATTCTAAAGATTGGGTGACCCTTCTGCAGAAAATTCACGATACCATAAGCCGAACGATAATAATTGTAGGGCTTCTAGAGTCTCTTATCTCGATGCTGTGATAAGAACGAAGAGACCTGTGTTATGTCGGTTTATCTTATCGAGAGGACTAGCAAGCTCATCATCTTCATTTTTCAATGTGAGAACTGGAAAAAATTGATAGGAAGCGGAGAGCATGGCATAGCTTAATTAAGCCACTAGAATAAGAAGCAGTGAATTTACGAAAGACATTGTAGGGGAAAGAGAGATTACAGAAACCCAAGATGTTGAAATTTTATGTGCTCAGAGCTCCCTGTTGCTTTTTCTCTAAACGAAGCAGCCTCATGTTCTTTTATTTCGATCGTCCGAGGGTGGATAAATCATATGTACGCATATATTTATATATTACCGAGCAAACGAGAACAAGGTTGCATTCTCAAAGACGAGCAATGCTCGTGGATGCTCCGCTCTGGGAAAGCGAATACATTGTTTACCGTACATCGAACATATACCGTCAACATGTACTCCGTTCCATATATTCTCCGATACAAATACGTGGTTTAACCTTAACATGCCATAAACGTTCAATTTTCTTTTGCTTGACGCAGTTTTCACGGATATTCATAGAAAATATTTTCGCAGAGGGTTCCCATTTCGTCGTCGAATATTCAACTCAATTCTCTTGGACCTCAAACACAATATATACGTTTCGGTCCGTGCAAAATGAACCAAAATCCGCCTGGGGAACTAAACGATTCCGATTTATGAATTAAACTAATTCTGCTCGCTCCAAAAGTTTGAGGAATAACTCAAACTTGAAAAAAAGTGCAAAATAATAAATAAGTATCGCGAGATTTATACGATAAATAAAAAATATAAAAATGTATCGATCGAAGTTGCCGAATTAAAATTTAAGCTGAAAAGTATTTTTATCGTATTTTTTTTATGTTTCGTGGTGGAAAGTCCCATATGTAGATCCTCGAAGCAAGTTTGGAGAGAGATAAAGAGAAGAAAGCGAGCGAGACTCAAAGAGAGAATGAGAAGATGGGGGAAGGGAAGAGCGAAAAGAGAGAACGTTTTCCTTTTCTCGATCTTGAGGGAGCAGAGGCAGGTTTTAAGGTTCTCTGGAGCCCGTTGTGTGGAGTGGTACTCTACACTCCCGCAGACTCAAGCAACGCTTCCCTTCTCCACCTCCTTTCTTCCCTGAGGTCCATGTCTATCTCTCTCGCTCGTTCAAGAGGCCCCGCGACGTTCCCATGACGAGAGAAGCTCTCGTGTATATGCCGAGTGACGAGGGTGAACCACGGGCTTTTTATCGACTTCCGGTCGGCGTTCTACTCTCTCTCCCTGGATGCACACGTGCATCCAGCACCAGCCGAAGAGACCAGAACCGCACTTAAGGACCTTTTACACGTACATTCCCAAGCAACAGTTTTTTTTCTAAATTATTATTATATTTTCTCTCCCTATCAAGAAACTCTTTCATCTTCCCATCATCCTATCATCTTTCTCACACTTCACAAACGCATTTTTCACTTTGAATCACTTCTGTATGATATTAAGCAACAATCTTACGATAACAATGCTCCGCGAAGTATTTTTATTTTTTTTATTTTTTAATTTTATTTTCAAATATTTAAAACAATCAAATGAGCTCCGCATTTTTTGTCCTTTTTCCTTCCAAGTTTTTGAGGAACAGCGTCGATGAGAGCGCTCGCTTAATTATATTCATAAACTCGAAGGATCGTTTAGTGAGTCGAAACTTTGAACCCGTTTTTTTAAACTTTTCGAAAACGTTTCGAAAATATAAACGTTTTTGACCCGGAATGTATGTCCAAGGTTCTTGAGCCCGTGGCTCATTCCATCTCATATTTTCTCGTCTCTCTTCTCGTTGCTCCCTTTGTGAAAACACCGCAGGGTATCTCAAACACCCTTTTACCATATACCTCAGTATGTGTCTATGTTTTACGTGTTTACTCATACAAGTCTGCCTGACTATGTATATGCAGATACACCCTATTTTACTATGTGTATATATTTTGTATGCCTTTCCTTATGTATCGTTTAAGGTGCACAGGCTGCCGGTTGCATCCATCCCCCTTGAAATCCGAGCGTAACAGGTTGTCGAAAGAACTTTGCACATTTTCAGTTAACCGTTCACGACGATGTGCTACTACGAACGCGGTGACTAAATTATTTTCGGAATTCTCGTGAACCTTATTTCTTCAAAGATCGAGACCCAACAGATTTCAGGAAATGTTTCAAAACCAACGACTTCATTGGAATTTTTCATCATTTCTGATGAACAGCAAAGTCAACGATGCTGCAGTTTGCATCGTCGCAATGCAACGGAATTTTATTTTTTCTTCACCAGACCTCACGATTTTAATTCAATAATTTCGTCGAGACAAAAAACCTTCCACTTTTAATACAAAAACAAAATCGATACGAAAATTGTAATGATTTTCAGTGTCAAATCATTTCAGTGTCATCAAATTCAATAAATATTGCATCAAATTAATCGGAGACTTAAGTCTACTATCAATTATGTGCCAAACAATTAACGTCGGTACGCTTAACATTTTTCATTCAACTACTAATTAACTGGTCTTTTGTATAAATCGCATTACACAAAGTTTCGGAATCTAAATTGCTAAGGAATTGTGCGCCTAAACAAAAAGTCGCATTTACACGCGCAAATTGTCGGTCTAGACTTGCTCGTACGTGTCACCTCCTGAACAAGGAAAAGATGGACCTGCATCGTTCGATTTGCATGTCTATACGTATTTTTTGTTTTACGACTCTCTTATTTTTCATTATGCTCCGATCGAGACGACACGCGCTGGGATACAAAACCGGAGGGGGGATACACGGTACCCATAGAACTGTCAAACAATACGACCAACGTGACGAAAACAAATTAGTCACACACTCGAGAAGTTACTAAATTTTTCGATCATTCGAATAAACAAATTCCGTCTCCCCTGATGCAAAAAATGACGAAATAATGAGACAACTTTGGGAATCATTGGCAGTACGCGATAGCAAAACGGACGAAAGAAATGTACGCTTGCAGGAAAAAAAAATGTGTGGAGAATCTCAAAGAATTAGGGTCACAGACCCATCGATTTAGCTTGGCCTCTCATAGCACACTCGATACCATACACAACAACAAATCTCGTTTGCATGAGAACGCGATTAAGTATTGCGGAACGGTCTCTGTTCCTCGAGTTGTACAGTAACGGATGCTGATGATAATCTCTTCGTCGATGAATTGCGAAGACTCGTTTGTATCTTTACATCGTTAAAGGAGGAAAAACTTTGTAAGGAACTGCACAACGAGACGAATAACAAGGAAAACAAAAAGTGACGAAAAAAGTTGTTGCTTCAGGCTCGAGGATCGAATCCCCGAGGCTTTTTAACGATATATGTTTTCCTCGTATCATATCCGCAACGCTGTTAAATTATCAGCTGTGGGCAATTTCATTTTTGTCTCGATATATTCACCAGAAAAATATTTAAAAATTACCATTTAATTGCACGTGCGCTAATATATCGAAAAAATGAGCTCGATTCGAGTTATTTTTTCAATCAATCCCAAGCATTGGAATTCGCACACAACTGGCTTCGCACGTCTTTATGAATATTGAAAGTAAAAAAAGAAAAAGACTGAAATGTTTTTTTTACGCTCGATGTCGTTAAACTTATTCTCAAGTCGATCCACAAAACCCTCGTGTATCTAAAAGCGTATATGTGTGAATGAATTTATGTTGATTCGGTCGCGGAATCGGTGGAAACTCGGCACACACCTACACGCGTATGCGACCTTGATCTGGTCGGCGACCCGGGTCCCGATTCTCCGCGAGTTCTTGTGCAGCTTCTCGCGCCTTTCCAGAGATTATTCTTTACGATTCGCGACTATTTTTTCGAAATTATTTTTCGGCTTCCCCAGTAAACGACAAAATTTATTTGCAATTATAAACGAGACACCAAAATTAAATGTAAACTTTGTCGGAAATCGCAGACTCGAATCTCCGAAAAAAAATTATCATTTTTTTCTTCGATTTTTTTTTGTTTTATCCCGCAACTATTAAGACATCGTCTCAACTCTCGACGCGACACTATAATCACTTCAGTTACCCTTTAGGTACAAAATTTTTTATGACGAGTCAGCATAACCTCCATGAAATGTCTGTCTAGTCATCAACACGTGGCATAGTTTATGTCTTCACATGAATCGTATGTAATGTGTAAAATATAACCGTATATATGTTGAGTACGTATATGTAACTTTCTCTGAGCATTCGCGAGAAAACTGTACGACCCGTCATGATACAGTGTGTGCTTGCTAGAGGACTTAACAAAAGTAGAGGTCGCAGGAGCAGGTCGTGGTTACAAAACTTTACGAGGAAACTTTTTTTATTCATTATTTGTTCATATTTGAAATCGGTTTGGCAATAATTTGGACGTACTGAAGTTCGCAACGTTGGGAAGCAAGGAAAAATAAGTTTTTCCATCAACTCTCTTAGTTAAATTAAAAAACTCATGACAATTTTTGGCCCGATTCGGTGTTTGGATTTTAAAAAAAAATCGTTTCATCGTCCTGACCAAATATTTTATAAGAATCTTGAGCTCTGCTCGCGAAAAAACAGGATTTCGTTGCATTCCAACGATGCAAACTCCAACATCATGAAAAACTCGCGACCTGTGTATGAAATCGTGTATTGCGAATTTGGTTTTTTTTTTTTTTTTTTTTCTGGATTTCGTGCACAAGACGGTTCAGGCTTCAGCTTCTGGGACGAAAGATAATTCACGAAAAAATCTTATACTCCTGTTGCATGTCGCTATGATTAACTTTTTAAAGGACTGTAGTTTTTTTGTTTTGTTTTTTTTTTTGCGGGGGACGACGAGACGTGAGTTTGTGTTTACGCTCGTGAACGCGCATAACGAGCTATTATGCTCGAGCGCGCGTAACTCGAAAGCAATGCGTAACAACTGCAAGTAAAATAGCAAGCTTGATATACATATATGTTTATACTTACGGGCTTATGTGTGAGTTAAGAATGTGTGCAACTGCAAGCCGCTGTTTCATATCTAAGCCTTCCAACACGAGCAGCCGGTAAACCGGTGTGGAAGAATTCCAGCACTAGCGTTCGAAATAAACCGCGTTGCGCTCGGGAGCTGTGATAAAGCAAAGAAAAAAAAACTACGACGAAGGAAAAAGAAAAAAAAGGCCTTTATTTATCAGCGTTCCATACCAGATACGCCAAACGGAAGATCTTACGTCTCTGTTATGCAGATAAGAAAAAGAATACGGAAGAATATAAACGCACGCCCGCCCACCCGCCCGCTCGCACGCTCAACGGGGGAATCACGAGTTGAGAAAATTATTACGTGTACCTCAAAGTTATGCTATTGCGCTTACACTCCAGATGAAGTTTGCTTGTGCAAAAGGATTTCCATATTTCATAGATATGCGCTAAGCCCTCGGTACACCGGAGCCAGATTTTTTCTTTAACTCAAATATACACACGACAAAAGAATATAATTCATTTAATACAATTAAAAACATTAGAATTCAAAATTGAAAATTGAAATAACAAAAAAAAAATATATAATATTAACGTTAGAAACAAATTTGGAGCACTTTTGAGCTGCAGCCCTGATTCGACATAATTATCAATTTAAACATTGTATCAAAAATATTCTTAATTCTTTTTTCCGATGAAATAATCAGCGCCTTCAACGATTAATCGTAATAATTAATTATTTACTCTCAGGCGCCGATCCATGATTCGCGAAAATATATATAAACGTATTAGCACGAGGACATGTAATGCGCAGAACAGACGCGTCTACAGAAAAAACACGACGAAGACGTGAGTCGCAGAGTGGCAAGAGGAAGAGGAAGAGGAGGAAGGTGGTGAACCCGGAAGGGTGTACGTTCTCGTCTCGTTGACATTATTCCACACAGTGTGGCGATCAACGACGAGCGTACAACGAGAAGAAGTGTATGAGACACCCAAACAAACCCAAACAGCATCCAACACGTACATGCCGAGTATATATTCGTCCAACGATTCTATATCAAGTTTTGTTGCCAGCGGGTGTTCGAAATCCCGGTTAATATAGACACTAAGACATTGTCGAATTCCTGTAACCTTTAGGAACCAAGAAAGACAAAAATTTGTATTCGTCGGGATTTATTTATGGCTCGTTTTCAAAAACTATTTAATGTTGTTCGAGTTCATTTCGGTCCACCGGATACAGCTTATTGTTCAATTTTAATTTAGATACTTGCCCGCAACTCTATCGAAGTTGCCATCGATGGAATTTTTCGGAAAATTCGCATTTTTACTCAGCGAATCGAAGGATTAGAAAAAAAAAAAAAAATTTCACATTCCAATCATTGGAAAATCAATACATTTTCGCACGCATCGAATTCCTATGGCATTCGCTTTGCGACAATGTATAAATTCTCCATCATGATGTAACACGAAAATTTCTACAATGCAGAAAATCGATCATGCTCCTCGTTAGTCGACAGACATTAATCGTTGGAGCGTTAAAATAAAGGCAGAAGTTTGAAAATTGCGGCTATTAAGGAGCGTTAATAGATCCGCTTGATTCAATATCATATATCGATAATTAAGATGATCGGAACGCCGAGAGAATGTTTCGTGGTGTATATTTAAACCAGAGGAGCGTCAAGGACCTTCCTACTTCGAGCTACCTTCAGGAAATATTCATAAATATGTATACCATGAATATAGTATTGAGTACCGCATTTTTTTCCTCTATTCTCCTCTTTCTCTTTCTCTCCTCTCCTCTTTAACACGAGCAATGCTCACTTGATGCTGTTTCCCTCATTTATTCTTTCTTCTTCTCTCGCCTCACATTATATGGTAAACATTACCGGCGATTATTTCCGAGTCACCGTGCCGTTGACTCATTATGCTAATTTCAATATTTTTTTTTCTTTTCTCGACGATCCAACGTTCAATTGGATAATTGCTTGTTGTCCATCTCGAACTTGGACGACGAGGTTGATGGAATATTAAAAATAAAGATTATGAGCTTGATCGCCAAGAAAAATACGCCGCGCATTTTTATTTTTATTTTTTTTGTTTCTCCATTTTTATTACGCCCCAAGTTTCCGGACTTCCCGAAACCCGAAATTCCGTTAATGGGCTAACGATTTTCTCGCATCGACGCAATAATACGAAATTTTCATGCTCTCCAATCAGTCAAGCCGAAAAAATCCGTAGAAAAAACATCGTTAGTCAGAAGTCGATCACGTGTCGTCAAAAGAACGAGATCTGGTCTCCACGTGTCAAGAAATTAGTTCCGGAGTAATAGTGCACCGAATGCACCTCCGCGGGTCTCGAACCCGATGCCATCTCAAGTTTCTTGCCTCACAAGACTTTCCTATATGTTTCTTAACGTATATGCTCATACATATGGCTGTTGGGATTCGTGTATGTACAACAGTACATAATGTTATGTATATCAACGTCTTGGGGGAGTTGCTCGTTTCCCCTTCAAGCCAAAGTCCCCTTAAGAAGCGTGTTGGGGTTTTCAAATAGAATTAAAAGCGTTACTCCCACTTTTCGTCGCTTTCTACGAGACTAACATTATACAAACGAAAAATATTAGTATGAAATATTGATTTCGATCGTTGCCCAAAACTTCCGGGGCCCCCATAACCAATTCACCGCACTATCCTTAATTCTAATCGTTTTCTTATAAATTCATCAGTCGCGGGAACAACGAACTCATTGCGAGGGGAAAAATAACTAATAATGAAAATTGGGCATTCATTTTCAGAATGAAATCGAAATGCCGCGTTAAACGAATACGAGACTCGAAATGCGAGAATTTAATATTGAGCTTCGTGGTTGACAAACGACCCGCACTTCTCCAGACTTTAACCGATTCTCAACTCACTTCCGGCTTGCAAGCAAAACTCTCATTTTTCGTAAACTTTCCGACACTTTCCTTTTTTACGAACACCTTTTTATCGAACTCGCGTTCATCGATCACGATCTCTTATCGATTTCACTGTCACTGCATACATTTAAATCCCTTTCATATCCTCGTAGTATCTCTAAGATTATATAAACAGCATCGATAGTACGAATGAGAGTGGCTCGAATAAGTGTCGCAAAATTGATCAATTTATACTATGCATTATGCAACATACCGATTCTCAATCCTCACACATTTTTTTCTCGCACGTCTTCACGAATTAGGGACAAGAGCCTATCGGAAGAAAATAAACTACTCGAAACAGTTAACTATTTTTTTCACATTTTCAACTGAAAATGTCGACAGCAATATATTGACTCCGGAAATTCGAACGAATCGAGTGCCACCGTCGATTTTTTTCGATTTCTGGCATTTAAATGAAAGAAATTCAAATAATCGGCCTTGTGGCAAGAACATTTTATTTCGGGAACCGGAAATAACCCCATGAATGATTGAGCATTGCCCAAAGTTGATATAAAATTGATTCAAGAATTTCTCCATATCTCGCATATTTATATAATGGTCAATGATTGGATTTTCCATACCGGATGCTGTGAGCTGAGAAATCTAATCTCGCGGAAGTGTTAAAGAGTTCTCGGGCCTCGTTATATCTCGATTCCGAGGCTGAGTCACGGAAGCACGAGACTTCCGATCACTGGTGAATTAGGCGAGCACTTTGATCACGATCTCTTATTTACAGAAAGTGTATTATAAGGTCGCTCGCTATCTCACTCTTTTTCTTCATCGTTTCTGTTTCCATTATACGATCGAAACCAGTGACCTCGCTTGAGTCAAGACTTGGGAGGAGCGTCGTGAATACTCGTACGCTTCCGCTTTACCTCCTCTCTCTCTTTACGGAAATACGATTTCGTTCATGTTTCCTCAGTTTTCATGACGTCAAAGACGTCTGGTTTTCAATATTTTTATTAAAAAATACACAAACATACGAATGTCCCTCGAATTTATCGATAAATTTGAATTCACCACGAGTTCCCAAAAAATTTCATCCGAAATTGTTCCCTTTCCACAATCTGCTATTTCCAGCAGAAAAATATCGATCGAATCGAAATTTTCCTTCAAAATTTCATCCGCAAAAAATGCACTGTTTCGGCGCCAAGAAACCGTCAGATATCTTGATGAGACTATCGTAATCAACGTGGCGTCTTTTCGTTTGCTTTTATTTCCTTCAACTCTATCGGCATGTCACCTCCGTGATCTAAACTCACTTTTAATAGTTCGTAACGTCTTTTCACTTGCTCCACAAATTTCTTAATCACCGTTCCATCAAGCATGTAGATGTTTCTCTCTCTCCCATCTCTCTTTCGTCATGTATACATGTGTCCCGTGTATACCCACCATGCCTTCCGGCATTTAATTATGACAGGGATTTTCTTAGACCCCCTTAAGCTCGCAGCACGACGATTGTAACATATGGTAGAGTTTTAGTCTCTCGCTTTCGAGATGCCAGTGTGCAACGAGACATTAGAGTCTGAAGCAACATGTTTTTTTGTTTTTTTTTTATTTATAAAAAATGTTGGGATTCTGGGTCATCGAAAGATCGAAAAATAATCGATGAGTCGTACATTTATTCACAATTAAACTCTCGTATTTTTTGGTACACGAAAAAAAGTTTGGTGAGCCGAGACGAAGGAAGGAAACATTACTATCGAGGGAATTTGGTCCCTGTAACTCATTCCTTATCTCTCTTCTTGCGTAACATTTCTCGCAGCAGGAAAAGTGCCTCGAGCAATCGTTCCGAACAAACAAATCTCTACTGTCGTTCCCGAGATATATGTTTTAAAAAAAAAAGGCGGATAAACATATATAAATGTAATTTAAATGTGAAATACACTTGAATAATATTTATATTTGTTTTCTCCAACAATATACGGGTATTAATTATTACGGTTTCCATAGAATGCTCAACCTTCACAAATCCCATTAATTTTCGTGATTTATTAGTTTTTCAACTTTATTCGATAACCATTTTTTTATTTAATCAGCAAAATAATATTCGCACGACCTTCTCTCGACGACTATTTAAAAAAGTACCTCTTACCATAGTGTATCACGTGGCACACGATCCAAGCAACGACAAGTTGCACTCTTTTGTGGCACGCGAAGGTCGATGCGCCGTTTTCTCATTCTTTTGTCATTCCTCCGTAACTCTTTCTCCCTCTCTCTCTCTCTCTCTCTCTCTCTCTCTCTCTCTCTCTCTCCATCGTTTATGGACGGACTGAGAACAGTAAATAATTTCCATCTCCACACATTACTCGCTCCCTGGACATTTCTAGTATCGGTGCCCAAAGCCGAGTTTTCCGTCTCGATGGTTCGATCGTCGGAATCACATATACCTCCGGATGTACACGTCAATATTATTCTCTCCCGAATAATCTTTTACCCCCCCCAGTTTTCGACGTCCCGTCGAAATATATTTAAATGGCAGCACTTAAAAAAATAAGCACAATAATAATTTTGTTATCGAATTATTTCGATGGCTTCTTGTCCAATTAACTTTGTGACATTTGAAAATCGAATTACAATTATTTTGTTATCGACTACCTGTTGGAGATTATTGGGACGATAATTATTTGATTTTCCTTGGACTTCTCGCTCGAACCCAATGTTATTATTACAAATCATCGTGTTCGCTTTTCGAGTCTTTATTTTGTTCATCATTCTCAAAACGGAAATGCCTTGTACGTCGATGGAAATACGGTTATGCAAATGCATTCGCTTCACGAAACGGATACCGGTCTTCCTGCTTTCGCCCACGAATATATACAATTTCTATATGTATATTTATCCACCAGCGACGTCTTATTTTTCGTATTCTCAAACTTTTCTCACTCATACATTATCGCGACATTTTAATACCTGTAAACAAATACGTTGGGACGTACACCTACGTATATACATATGTAAATAAATATTCAAACGTAACAAGAATGTATCGCACACTTACCAGACGATGCAGCACCGATGAGCATCGTCACCGAGGTTAACGCGACCGGAAGCCAATTTCGCAACGTCGTTTCGGTCTTTCACGGAATCATTTTGCAATGTCAGTCGAGACTAAAAGTTATTCCTAAACCTGCACTAGCCACAGTGAATTTTGCATTTTGCTTGCTCATTCGAATCGTCTCACCGTTTATACTCTCGACTTTTCGTCTCGAATTCGGGGAATACCATTTTTTTTTTTTTTTTTTTTTTTTTTTTTTTTTTTTTTTTATTTTTTTTAATTTTTTTTTTTATTGGATAACACCGATGATGGGGCGTCCCTGAAGTCTGTGAGAGAGAGAGAGAGAGAGAAAAAGGGAGAATGACAAGTCCGGATACCAATGATCTACGCGGCTTCATTTTTCCTGCTCTCTATATAGTGAGATCCGCGTGAATAATGCAAAGATTTACAAGAACGCGTGTAAATATATATTCATCACTTTTTCTGCGACATCACAACGACCAAGAGATAATTTATAGTTATATAAAAATACAAATTGCCCCGGTATGATGGAATGAAGTTTATTAATGTGTTTTTTTTTCTTTCTATTTACAGAGCTTCGGTTAAACCACCTTAACGTGTTATGAAACTGCTGCCGACGATTCAGCTGCCGCAGCTACCGCCGGTATCAGCCGCTGGCGGTATGACGGGGATGGATTCCCGTCTCCCTCCGGGGATTTCGTTGCCTTTCAGCCCCACCGATCTCTTATGGCGATATGGCCCAACCATGAGCTTTCCACCTACTCATCCACCCCCCAGCCCACTTCTCGACTTCAAAACTCACCTACCGACCACATTAGGTAATTAAACAAACATTTTTATTTATCCTCATTTTCATCAATCTCATTGGACGCCTTGAATTTTTATTTTCCGACGCTTTAACTTTCGTTCACTACACGAGACACAAGACAGAATCCAAGATCCGATTGGATATAAATGAAAAAGCTGCCAAAAGTGACTTTGGAGTTTTTCTTTTTCTTTTTTTTTCTTCTCTCCCTGTTTTTTTTTCTTCCCTAATTTTAATTTTAATCCCGAACCAGTTGCAGTCCATTTTATTGATCAGAGTATTTGAAATTATTTAATTTCAGCATCAGATCCGAGGCTATGGTCGCGAGAGGACGTGGCAGCGTTTTTACGATGGGCCGAGCGAGAGTTCGATCTGCCACAATTCGATATGGACATGTTCCAGATGAATGGAAAAGCATTGTGTTTATTGACGAAATCGGATCTCGGTGAGAGATGTCCAGGAGCTGGTGACGTTCTCCACAATGTGTTGGGTATGCTTGCGAGAGATTTCAATCAATTGCAACGATGCTTACCGAGCAGTCCAGTAACACCAACAAGACCCTCCGTTTATCCGTTGAGCCCACATTCGCATCCGCCAACGCCAACGTGGGTCGAAAATCATTACACTGCTAATCTCGCCTCATTAATGTCCGCAAACTCCGTAACCCTCTCACCGGCACCATCGGTCGACAGTCAAGCTGGATCCCCTGGACACACTGAAAATAATCAGACCCAAGTTTACAAAAGCGACTCCGACGAAGACAATCATCAGGGTAGCAATAGCCCACCGGCAACTCCTACCGCCCTTACGGCACAAAGGCTCAGTGAAGTTTGCGTCAAAGATCAACCGAGCCCAACTTTACCACCTCAAATGATGCCGCTCACACCCGGTGCATTCAGACCGGCCTCTGCTACAGCCGCGAGAGAATTCTTCCCATCCGACTCACCTGAACCCAACACGAGTAAGTTTCATTCCCATTCGCAATTCCTTTCGACCGCTGGCTAATTACCGTTGGGTTATTTCGAGCCTGGCACTCGGACTACGAAAAAAAAAGCGCCACAATTCAATTGAAACGGAAATTAAGCATCAAAGTTGACGAAAAAATTCATTGCAGAACAAGGTCCATAAAGTTTTCATGGTTTTTCGCGGAGTTGATAAAATAACATTTTCAATTTATCACACACAGGCTTTTTGGCTTGATCAGTTATATAATAGAGACTCAATCGACAGCAATAAATAAATATATGTATACAATGACAATCGTGATAGATCGATAATATAAAATAATTTTTTTTTACGATATATATTTATGGCTCGAAAACATGTATTGAAAAATAATGGTCGCTTGTTTGCTCTCGAGCGTGTCAGAGCCACGTATTTCGAGGAAAGAAAAAAACTTTGATATAGTGAAGGTCTCACACGTCTGTCACGGTAGAATCTAATGAAGTAGAAAATTTGTAATATCGCCTATGTAGATTATAATGAATTCAAGAGGTCTCAGTCGAAGCAACTAATGTTATACAAATAAAGGAGGCAAACAGACGTTTGAAATGTTATCTGATAATAAAACCGACACGTACACGATTAACGTTTTATTCCTTTTATTTACAGACGGCAGACTTCTTTGGGACTTTTTGCAACAATTGTTGAACGATCCATCGCAACGATATACTCATTACATCGCGTGGAAGAGCCGGGAAACTGGAGTTTTTAAAATAGTCGATCCACCTGGATTAGCCAGACTCTGGGGAATACAGAAAAATCACTTGTCCATGAACTACGACAAAATGAGCAGGGCTCTTCGCTACTATTATCGTGTCAATATACTCAGGAAAGTTCAGGGTGAACGACATTGTTACCAGTAAGTATATAAAAAATATATCACCGACTCTTCGTTATTAAAATTCTTATCAAATTGTCTGGAAACTTTTTCGAATAAATATTTCATGCAATTTAATTAAAAACTCAGAGAAATGGAAATATTCTTAACGTTTGTTTTGCTCTGCTTGCAGATTTCTTCGCAACCCGACCGAGCTCAAAAACATAAAGAACATTTCATTGTTACGACAACAAATGAGAATAAAATCAGAGCCGGAGGATGACGGTGTGATATCGGTGAACGGTATTGAGCCCGAATCGGATATGCCGACGGATTTATCGATGTCAAGTATGAATCAGCCGTCGTGCGACCAGCCATTGCCTCTTCACGATCCACCGGCAAAATACAGAAGTCACGCTTACAACCTTGTCAAGACCAATCAAGAGCCGGAGGAGAGGAAGTGACGGGCAACTTAGCGACGATAATGGCGGTCGATTACGCGTTATTGGACGATACAAGTGAATCGTACGAGATAATATATTTATACGTATTTCTATACGTATACATATGAATGAAACATACAACAACAACAACAACAGTTCATATACATGTGTATATAAATGATATAAATCGCGTTTGAATCAAACGACCGAGCGTCGTGGTGAACCGATACAATGATTCTCCGCTGGAGAAACTACGAGGGCTGGATCGCGATCGCAATCACCGACTGATTAGACACCGGCTAAAAGACTGAAGTCGTGATAAATCATTTCGATAAACATCCGGGCGACGTTCAACGGGATAAAGGAAAATGAATTTTTTCAATTGAAGAAGATAAAACGTCACATCCTCGTGTTGTCAATGAGAAGAATACTTAAACCTGAAAAGTTGCACCAACGAATTGACACTGTTAACGTTGCATCACTTGATTTCCTCTCCGGAAGTTTCTCGTGGTTAACGCGATGACATTTACAATGTTCTATGCAAAATGTCTCGAACGTCGCCGATGGAGTGCGAAGAAAACGAGGCTCATTGTTCGTTTCTCTCGTTGTTTATTCAAACAGGCAAAAATGTGATTCGTCAAGAAAGAAGAATTCTCGCCGACTCCTCGTGTGCCACCCGAGAACAACTGTCCGGATAAGGCAACGTGCGTTTTTTTTTTGTCGTTAGGAGACGAACCTCGAGAACGAGAGCCGGAAAGACTTTCGTTCGCAATCATCATCATCATCATCATCATCCCACCCTCCTTTTTGCCTCCTTGCAATCCACAACCGCCCGACAAATCTGTGCCAAGAACGTTACCCTTAACGTTAGAAAAAACATATATATACATACATTTATATGTATATTATGTATACATGGTGTTTTAAAAATAACGCCTGAACGGTGCAGTGGATCGATCGTTAAATTCCGCAGCCCAAACGCGTCCTTATCCTTGTTTCTCTATGCGGTGAGGTGATTGGTTAAATGACGTCACCGCAGCAATCAAACAATCAATCATTTCTGTCTATCCTACGGGAGAAAATTCACAATTGAAAAAAATCTCATGAACTTCTACAAATTTTTGTGCAATTAAAAAATACCAAAAATCGCTCATAATTTTTCCGAGTGAACAATCGAGAGAAATTGATAAAACCTTCGGAAATTAGCGATCTGACGTTGACTCCCTGCAGCTTGAGGCATCATTGTTGATACACCCTTTATGTGCATACGCACACATCGCATAAATGTTTGTATTGCGTTATACGTGAGAAATACTGAGATGTAGCCGAGCGTGTTCCGTGTTCCCAATTTGTAAACGGGCGGAAGGCTCGCCAAATTTTCTGCATCAAAGGCCTCGTGAGCTTTCGGAACTCGAGGAGTATAGGGAAAGGGAAGGATGAGGAGGAGAAGGAGGAAAGAGAGATATAGAGAGAGAGAGAGAGAGAGAGAGAGAGAGAGAGAGAGAGAGAGAGAGAGAGAGAGAGAGAGAGAGAGAGAGAGAGAGAGAGAGAGAGAGAGAGACAGACTGGGCGCCCTCTTTTTTACTTTCGGACAAAAAAACGTCTCGACTTTGAACTTTTTTTTTCAACCGTGATATCGAATTCGTGTTAGATATACGACCATTTCTATAAAATGACAAAAAGTACACGGAAAATATTGGTTCCGAAAATTCAAGCAACAATTGAATGTATTTGTTGTTTTTTTTTTGTTTTTATCGCGGTAACGAAGAATGCCCGGCTCTGCCGTATATTACTATAGCCCGTAAGAATTATTCGATGATGTAAATAAATCGAAAATAACGCAAGGAACGACGTTTACGAAAATAACGATAAAGCGATCGGCTGAATATTACGAGAGATTAAGAAAAATAACAATTACGATACGGAATCTATCACAATGTGAGACGATGAAAGAAGAAGGAAACAAATAGAAGGAATTTTCATGAAATCCGGGGCCAGAGTTATATTTAAATTTATACACGAATTCATAAATATATAAATATATATATACATATGTATATCTCTCAATTTGGATATATGTATATGAGCATATATTTTAATACCAAAATTTATATTCGAAATTTCTATGTTGTTGGTGGTGTGTGATTTTGTGGCTTACATTCCACGACCGAGCTCGGTAAACTGCTCCTCCTCCTCCCTGCCCCAATCCCTTAAAGTCAACCCTTTTTCGGGTGTTGTCGATAACCGATTGGAAAATGCTCAGAGCCGGGGATTCGCGTTATTGAAACGTCCAAAATATTGAAATTTGCACATCAAGAAATAAATTGTATTCTTTCGAAATTCCTCGTGTACTCAGGAAGGTGCGAATTTCTTTTAAAATTTCGCGAAAAAAATGTCGTCATAAAATTAGTGACTTCGACTAAAAAAATTGTTACTCCTGAGCGTTGCAAATTTCAATATCGGGATCGTCCGCTCGGTAAACCTCTCCTTTTGGTCAAGCCTCCAAATCGGAATACAGCAGGAACGAATAATGATAAAACGAGAAACCATAATAATAATAATAATAGCAAGAAGAGACCTAGAGGTTAAGGAAGGAAAAAAAAGACGGAGAAATAGGACGATAACAGGAAAGAATGATAATCGCTTTTCGAGATGATAAACTTATAATATTTTTGCACGAAAACTAAAAAAAGATTTAAAGAAAAGATTTAAAAAAAAGGAAGAAAAAAAACAAAAAAAACACTGTGAAGCGCGTTGCCCACGTGCGCGCGAAACAATGAGAGTGTGATTAAACTGAAGTTGACTGTGTGTGCGTGCGTGTGTGCATGCGAGGTAAAATAGAATGGAGACCTATTATCTGGCTTCTTGTATACTGTGATCTCTGTAAGGTAAAAAGGAAGGAAAACGTAGAAAGAAACGAGTGAATTAATTATTAATTAAAGACCGATAAAAATAAATAAATAGAAAAGTAATAATAATTAACATACAAATGATTAATTGTAGATGAATTAAAGTTAATAAATGAGAATAAATAAATCATTAATGATGAGTAAATAAAACAATAAAAACAAATATATGCAAAGTGTAAGAGAGTATAATATTATTGAGATAAGAAGAATATATATGTATATCTTTAACTATCGTTTACAAAGTGTAAATAATTTATATACGCGAAAAAAAAATAAGGTTTTACGCGCAAGCTACAAACCGGAAATATAGTTATGTACATATATGTATACGTATATAAGTAAATGCATAACTACACTTTAATGCATTTATATATATACGTATTTATATATCTATATACATATATATTCGTAGGTGAGATAAATAAATATAAAGAAAAATGATCGCGCGTATCGCACGAACCATAACGAAATAACGACACATCGCCGTGACGAAAAATAAACAACCACGTTTATATCCTATCATGCGGAGGAGACAACAAATATCTTGTATAAAAAAACAATGCGGAAACAAATGGAAGGATTAAGTATCATACGAACACTTGTAAAATTCTAGATTTATCGCCATTTTATTATGTAACTTGTTATTGGAGAGATTACGAACGATGAATGATGTAAATATAGACTTATATACTTATTAAGAACATGAACGTGTTTATTCCATTTATTTTAACAATTCAAATGATCCTTTACAATGACTATAAGAGTTATAGAAAATATGGTGTCCTTTGGGTCTCTTTCATTTGGAATTCGGTGCTGACTTTACAAACTTGGAAAAATGATCGCAAATTATTGGGAAACAGTTTTTAAATATCGCCTTCGTGGTGTCGGGGCTTGCACCATTCCAACGCATCGAGAATTATTTGCTTTTAGTCGTTCACTGGAAATCTATACTACAAAAATTGTGGACAACTCACAAAATACAAAAAAATAAAGAAAAATGACTGGAAAACTCTCTGTTGCGTTCCCATAGTGCAATCTTTCATACTCTTTTCTTTCGTCAGGTTTTCCATTCACTTAACCCTGATGCTGGAAGAATATCACTTCGTCAGCGATGATCGCCGTCGTCGGTCTCGCAACACCTTCCTCGTCTTTTATCTCACCGTAACTTAGACGTCCATTCACCAACACTCTTTGACCTTTCTTCAAATAATTGTACACCGAGTCACGCAGATAGGGCTTGAAAATACAGACTCTGTGCCAATCCGTTCTCTGCATGAAATCACCTGAATCGAGACATTGATTATTTGACCCTCATCCAATTCAATACTCTCGAGGTAGATTCTGTGATTTTGCTTCATCCTGAATGGTCGATTTCTTGTAAATTTCCAATACCGAAATAATTTGAACTTTTTCAGGACTGAAAAATATCTCATGAAATTTATTTTCTTCTCATTTTCCTTCGGCAGTCACTACAGCTGGAATTTAGTTGTGAAAAAATCATAGCAACTGCCATGAAATAATTGAGAACGTCCCATCAATCGTATGCGATAAATAAAACTATGCCGGCAGCCAAATCTCTCGACACACGACCAACGGTGATAAAGTGAATAGCAGGAGGTGGAATAATTTGAAAAGATACAAAAACGGTTCGTTTGGTTCGGTTTAATTTTTTTTTTGTTGCCCGAGCAAAATAGCGATCAATATTCAATGAAAACTCTTCACTTACCACCCTCGTACTTGTAGTTCGTGTGTGTCGCCAGAGAGAAGACAGTGACTGGATGATTTTCAGAGCCTCTCTTCTGGGGATCGCCGCCGCATCTTCCAACTAACGTCACTTGGTTCAACGCTACAAAAACGCAAAGAGAGTGATGAATTTTCTGTCAAAATGAAACGAGGGGAAGGAATGGAAACTCAAGAATGCAAAAGTAATTGGCAGCCCTTTGTATTGCTGGATGAAATATAGTGAACCAAACATTCCATTAATATGCAAGAACGAAATCGTAAGTATTTATAGATTGAACAGGGAGGATACGTATACTTTGGAGAAGGAAAATTGAATTCCGTGATATTGTTATTGAAGAATAAAACAGAGTATTGAGTGAACTCACTTTTTTCGATTCTGCTTGCCTCATGATCTACAGAAGCCATGAATCTCGCGCCGGCAATTTGGTTGATTTGTCTACACGTGCGCAACATAACCTATAAAACATTATTAATTTTAGCTATCGTTAGATGGTTTAATTCCCGAATGATTACGTTCGGAAATATTGAGTCTTCGATAACGAATTGCACGTACTCTATTCAGTGCCATTTAGATGGAATCAACGATTATCGACGACGAAACAAAAGAGTTTAAATCCCTCGGAATGTCAAGCAAATAATTCCACTGATTCTTTTTCTTCAAACGAAATGGAATGTTCTAGGCGGGAGTTGAAAAACGCTCCATATGAGAAAACGTCTGACGTGTTAAGCGGTAGAGTGCCCTAGAGGTATCTGCCTGTTCACTGTTTAACAAGCTCACCGCTACGTGGCTGAAACACTCACAATCTTTCTCGTCGACACTTCCTTCAAGATAAAATATCGAACATGTTTCGATCGCTATTCGGATACATGTGATAAACCTTCGAACGTGAAACGATGCAAATATAGTTCTGATGACCATGAACGAATAAATTATCACGAAAATTATCAAGAGTCGCGGCAGCGGCTCGACGCCAAGTTTAAAAGAAAAGCGTAGCGCGCGAGCCGGCCGGACTCTTATATACAGGAAAATCGGTATTTTATGACGTCACACAACTTTTGATTCGTTTTAACGAGAAAACGGGTATTGGGCAGGAGTTTGGACGGGTTTTTCAAGGGACAGACTCAAACTTTTATGGAGATGTGTTTAAGGGATTAACCAACAGTCTGGACCGGGCTTTTTAAGGGGTTGACGGGGTCTCGACGGAAGGTTTTTTAAGGGATGGAATCAGAGTCTTATCGAGATGCTTTTAAGGGATTGACAAGAGGATCTCAAC